>CM020216.1:115129482-115308939 GCA_009819775.1 Phoenicopterus ruber ruber
AGAATCTGCAAACAGGGCGCCCATCCCCATGGGGCCACCAGCAGGCCACTATGGAGAGCATGCATTGCAAGCCATCACTTCTCTGAGTGTTTGTAACGTCCATAAAATAACAAAATATCTTACAGAATTTATCTTTAAAAATCATGGGTTTAAGGTAAGACTAGGAGCTAGAGTTACAGTCCTGAAGAGAAAGACTGTACCTGAATCCCTGATGATGTCATCTTGGACAGGAAGATAAAAGAGAGCTTTTTATGTCAAGGTAGGAGTACTTACCACAATTTGTTTCTCCTTTAGACAATAACACTGCTGTCACAATCAAATTGAATGCTTTGTAATTTCAAACCTGGAAATAAAAGTTTCTTCTCAGAATCACGTCTAGGTGAGATTGAAATTCAAATTGCAATTCTCTTTAAAATGGAGGCCAGTACAGTCTGAATAGTTGTGCTAAACTTTTCCGGCTTGCCAATTTGCTTGAAATAGGGAAAGCATAGTTTGGACGGGTACCCGCTGTGCGCTCAAAATAGATCCTAGCTGTGCTTTTGGAAATAACTAATCAATGAGCACTTTAATACAGAGACTTTATTTCCCATCAGTGTCATCCCTCCGTAAAACTGGTGTGGTGCACTTCGAAACTTCCCTCGTTAGGTACTCCTCGGAGGCCCTTTATTCGCTCAGGCTTACCAGCTTAACGTGTCCTTTTCTGATCTTAGTGTCTCTTAACCAAGAAGTATAGCGTGGGCTACTGGTTGTCTTGGACTACTTCCAAGGGCTAATTGATAGCTCTTTGGATGCAGCTTTGCCATCACTTTTGGAACAATAAACCAGTGGAAAAAAAGGCTTGGTAGCCAGGCCATGGAGCCTGAAGATCCTGAAGTTTGCTGGCTCAGTGAGGAGCCATATAAGAACAATTCAGATGGGAACAGCACTGGGTTTCTAATGGTATTTTGTTCTTGCTCTTTCTTCTCATCTCTTTCCAGCCTGCTAGTGCTTAGAGCAGAGAGCATGTGTGGTCTCACCGCAGCCATCCAGAAGGAGAGAATTAGCGGTCTGCTCCATGACACGATTAAAGAAAATATGCTTGTAAAATAAATACAAATTGACTGGGATATGAACATTGTTACTGGGAATGAAAACGAGCCTCAAATTTTAAAGTAGTATTTAAAAATCTACCCATCCATAGAGGAAGAAATCAGAAAAATAACCAGATATTCTGCAGAGGGTCAGGTCTGTTTTGCATAAGTCTCTGAGGGCTCTCCAGGGAAGAAAAGTCTCTGGAGGTGAGGGGAATCTTAGCTCCCAAAGCAAGTCTGCGGCAGGGTCTGGAGCCGATCTGCGGGTCTCACAGGATGGTGCTGGCTGGGAGTACAGTACTTCCAAGTAAGCAATGCTTTATTGTGTGCCATGCTGCAAATACTTTTGCTGTTCTGATCTTACCAGACTGTGAACTATTCTCTTTTTCACTCCTGGGGGATCTCACAAAGGAGAATTATCAACAAACAAACAAAACCCTTCTCTTTGTTCCTGTGTCCCCTGACTCCTCAGTGAAGTTCTCCTCCTGTGAAGAAGTAGGCCTGAACTGGAGCTGAATGGGTAAGCTGAGCTGAATAAACACGTTTTGATGAGCTGGGATCTCAGAAGTCCTCGGCAGTAGAAAGTGCATTGCTATAGATCCACCGGAGCATTTAAAAACTATGTCCAAGGCTCTCAGTACTGGTGATAGTTGACCTATAATAAAAGTAATTTGTTTGGCATCATCCCTTCCAGAAAGAAAACAAGCTAATGGCTTATTATTTGATAAGTGATTTCAATGGAAACATTTCTCATTCTTGAATAATGTTTTCATCCATAAAAAGAGCATCAAATCAATGGTAGAGGTCTTTGCTAAAGTAAATAAAGGATTTGGAGACTCTTTGAAAAGTCCTTCACGTAGCTCAAATAGTTTGCATAAGCAATATGGTGATGTTTCCACTTTGAAAACTATTTGCATTGAAAATATGAGAGGTTTTTAACCAAGAAAGTATGTTACCTAGTATAGCTTTTGCTCTAATACGGTATTTCTTCCTGCAAATGGTCTATTAATCAAAACACAGAATGAATGTGCTTCTTCTTCCACCTATGTATGTGACTGTAATTTTACTTTGTTCAGCAACTTAAAAAGGGATTTTTTTTTTGCCCAGTTTTCTTTCTTTCCAAGTGAATAAACATACATATAAAATATAGAATATAAAATACATATTTGCAAAACTGTTTAAAATACTTTAACAGAATTGCTTAGTTGTAGAAATTAGAGGAATTGGGATGGTTACTGCATAATTTATTTTGCAAGGAGCAAAAAATGCTGGCCAGAAAGTAGCTGAGTCATATTTACCTCTCATAGGTGCCAGCTCGGTAGCTGAAGCCACTCAGAGATAATTGTAGGCAGCTCCAGAGTTATCCCCTGGCCAACAGGGCTCTGCAGCGCAGTGCAAAGGGGCCACTTGCAAGAGTTCAATTGATTGAGATGATAGACTTCAGCAAAAGGCAAGGCAAATAACGACTGGAAAGATGAGGGATTTCAGTTTGTTAGACTTTGAAGCAAGTTTGATTCTCAGAAATCTCGTGTTTGCGTTTACCAGCAGTACAAAAGTTCACTGGTGAAAATTTTTATGGAGATATCGTTCTTAAATACTTATGGCAAAATATTCATTGAAAGCCATTTTGAAAAAAGAAACAATAGCATTTGTAACAGCTAAGGAACAGAAACCCATCGAGTACCTCACGCTATTTGCCTAAACAGTTAGTAAAGAGAATTCAGATGTATTTTCTTCATTTTATTCATTCATTTTTATTTCATAACGAATGCTATTTTATTATCATTTTTACAAGGTGGAACTAATCTAGACTAGTGAGAATGGCCCTATTTCTATTTATTTCTACTTCTACTTCTATTTCTATTTCTATTTCTACTTCTATTTCTATTTCTATTGCTATTTCTATTCAGAAAAAAAATATATTAAGATAAGAACCAACCACAAGAGTCATCACTATCCTGGTAAGAGTTACCCAGATGCACTGTTTGCTTATTAACCAGAGAAGAGTTTTCCATTTTACTGGAAGCACACGCAGTGTTTGAAAACATTCCTTATGTCTCTATGTCCAAAATGCCCATGTGGGAGCCTAGAAACGTTCCCTCCTATTACACCCCTGTGGGAGACAGTCTGAAGCCTGAAGCCTGAAGGATGCATTTGGTTGTGCCAAGCAGTTCCTGCTACTCTTAAATCCTAAAAGGTTATTGTCCAAAGCAGACCGGAGATGTGCAAACCCACGTCTCGCAGCCTGGAGGTTTTAGAGTTCTCCACAGGTTTAATTATTTATTAGGACCTTGCTTGGGCCTGGGGTACAGCGGGTGAAATTGCATTTGGGTCTGACAGCACGATACTACCCACCTCTCTCAAGGCTGAGCTGGGCCATGAGGATCTGCATCAGCCGCATCGGCCAGTCGCAGACCGGAACAAAACTTGAAATGTACTTTAGGAGCAATTGCTGATGGTGTCCTGCCTATAAGCAAGATCAAACAGATTACATCTAGAGTCCCAAGGCACTTTTTTCCTTCTGGAATGGTAATATTTTCTAGACCAAAATACAGTTAAACTGAAGAGTAGATAAAAATGGACAGTAAACTATCCTAGTTTATCATATTGTCTTTTGATAACATTTGCTATAGATATGTTCGTAGGACTGAGGTTATAAATCTAGGATTTTAATTATAGAATTCTGAAGTTAAGAATATTGAGTTTATGCTGTCAAGTCTTTAATTCTGAGTCGTTCTTCCCCTGTTAATAGATGGAATGGTTTTGCCAATGAATGCTATTGATTTTTTTTTCATTTTGGAGTTCACTCAAAAGTATTTTCATTTCTCAGAAAAAGCATTTCTGCAACAACAAAATCTGTTTGTGAGTTGAACTTTTACTGTTACTTCTAGTGCAACATCCCTGTTACTTCCTGGTAAAGTTATTCCATAGGATTTACTCTCTGTATAGTGACTTAATTTACAAAGGATAATGAATAAAAAATGATGCAATTCCTACAAATATCGGGTATAGATGTAGGATGTTTTAATGCAATATAAATTGAAAGTTTCCGCGTAAGACTTGGGGAAAGTTATCCTGTCTAGGATAGAGCAATCCATCCATAGTATCACAAATTCATCTTCAACGTGAGAAAAAGTTCCTCGGCACTGTCGTGCTGATTGAACTCTCTCTCGGCCTTTACCTTTCATCACAGTAACCTTTGGTAGTCAATATCCATTAGCCATTTTCCTTCTGTCTTATTGTAAATCTGAATTAAAATCTCAAATCCTGCTCCAGTAGCCGGCTTTATTAGCTTTATTATAGCATGAAATTTAGTCAATAATGTTCTAATTCAGGGGAGCACTTAACAGTTATGTTTAAAAGTAATTTTGTTCTCTTAGATGCTTTACTGAGCAAGGTGCTCGAGGACTAAAACCACATACAATTTTATCAAAAGAATGCAAAACATATTAAAAGCAGTTTTGTAAATAACATAAAAATGTGAGAGTTTCTCTTATCAAGCTAAAAGGACACAGAGTAAATGCTACGTGACAAGTCTGTCTGTAATATTAATTTTGAAGGCACAGTACGTCCTCTGAACTGGCACAGCCACAGGCTTATCAGAGAAATGGTAACACGTAAAGCACACGGTTGACCTTCTTCCCAAACTGCTGATCAGGCTTTTAAGGTTTTATATCTATTTTCCTGCACGGGTGTCAGGCTCTGCTCTCTGCCAGGGAGGATCACGGGGGCCCCACTGAAATCGGTGCCGTACACTCCTTTACACTGCCCACGACTCTGGCGTATGGCGTGTGTGGCACAGTATGGGCAGGTGTGGTTGAAAGCAGTTAGGAAAGATTTTTAGCACATAAATTTGTTTGTGAAAAACAGGTTGACAAAACGAGTCTTCACCACTGCAAGCAAGACAGCCTGCTAGATTACATGTGTAAGGTATGGTGTAGTGGGACAAAATGCCGTGAATAATTCATAGAAAAAGTTACAGCTTCCGCTAAAATAATGCATACGTGGAAATGTGTATTAATTGTTATTCTTTAAGGACTTTATATATTCTGTAGTCTTTATACAATAAATACTCTGAAGTCAGAAGACATATGACCCTTCCTGCACTGTTAATATCCCAGGATACAACCCTGCTGCTCTTCACGTGCTCTTTTCGGTTGCCTCACTGAAGTGATGACCACAAGTGATGACCATCCGGTCTCACTCATAAAAAGCACATTAATTACAGGCAGGGTTTTGCTGTGTGCTTAGATGTTTTTTTACACCTAGTCTCCACATTAATATCGAGGTTAGAAATCGTAAGTAAAGCAGATGGCTGTCTTCTGTGGGGCCAACTTTCAAAAGCGGACAAGCTCTGTCTTTTGCTTGCAGGTTCACTCTCCTTCCAGCAACATTTGAAAAATTATGGCTTTAGTTTTGGAAAGTTTCTTCCCTCCACTCATATGATGATTGAGAAAGATGCTATTGGTGTCAAAGAAGAACGGAACTTAGACGTATCCACTTCACTGCTTCAGCAATTGCATGCATTTGATTTTACTGTGTGGAGTTAGTAAATTGTATAAAAGTAGTCAAATATGTCAACATATTTGTAGTTATTGAGCCTAATTGATGCTATTCTATATCTCTTAATGCATTACCTATTGTTTGCAGGATCTGCTTCATCCTTCAGCTCGTTTGAAGTCTTTTGTTTTTTTAAGTAGGGCCCTCATGAATGTTAATAATCTCTTTCTTTCCATAATAAGTAAGAAGCCTATTTGTGGTCCTGTTTTAATCATTAGTTTTGATCCCTTTATTTAAAATTGAAAATTAAATTAAATTAAAAAAAAAAGATTCCACATTGATACTCACCCGAGACAAACATTATCTCACTAAGGAATTATTATCTTCTGTCTTTCAGTCACTACTGTGAAGGGGTTGGACTAATTTTCTGGATTTTTTTAGCCATACATGTATCACTTGCTTTTGCGAAAACTGTTGCAGCTGTCAGGAGAATAATATGGTCTGAAAACATCTCTAAGTCCATTAGATATTCCTGCTGCAAGCATATATTTTTTTAAAACCAGTATTTTCTGCAGATTATCAATCTTCAGTACGGGCAATGGTCCTTTTGTAACTGATCCATGATCCGTGCTGTAAAATCACATGCGATAACCTAAAGGGTTACAATAGTAACTGTAGCAGCAACTGTAAATGCCATAGAGGAATGCCATAGTCAAAACATAACGGCTGTCAGGAAGCACCTTTACAAATTTTCTGATCCTCAGAATGTTTTCAGCTCACTTGTCATCTTTATTTTCTCCACTATAAAAGCCTAAGCTTTAAAAGAAAAGAGTAAAAAGGCAGCTACATGAGCACGCTCTGCTAAATGTCTTCTTAGGCTTGTGGCAGCTCACACGGAAATAAAACCAGCCTTACCTACAGCTGGACCTGGCTCTCCATGCCCACCCTAGCCCACCTATGCCAGCAGATGCAGTGCCTGTCTGGCCAGAGGCAGGCCTGGGCTGTCCTCTGAGGACCACTGTCGTGGTTTAACCCCAGCCGGCAACTAAGCCCCACACAGCCGCTCGCTCACTCCCCTCCTGGTGGGATGGGGGAGAGAATCAGAAGAGCAAAAGTGAGAAAACTTATGGGTTGCGATAAAGACAGTTTAATAGGTAAAGCAAAAGCCCCGCACACAAGCAAAGCAAAACAAGGAATCCATTCACTACTTCCCATGGGCAGGCAGGTGTTCAGCCATCTCCAGGAACGCAGGGCTCCATCACGCATAACAGTTACTTGGGAAGACAAACGCCATCACTCCGAATGTCCCCCCCTTCCTTCTTCTTCCCCCTGCTTTCTATGCTGAGCATGACGTCATATCGTATGGAATATCCCTCTGGTCAGCTGGGGTCAGCTGTCCCAGCTGTGTCCCCTCCCAACTTGTTGTGCACCCCCAGCCCCCTCGCTGGTGGGGTGGTGTGAGAAGCAGAAAAGACCTTGACTCTGTGTAAGCGCTGCTCAGCAGTAACGAAAACATCCCTGTATTATCTACACTGTTTCCAGCACAAGTCCAAAACACAGCCCCATACCAGCTACTATGAAGAAAATGAACTCTACCCCAGCCAAAACCAGCACAACCACCCAGCTGGAGATGTGGCCAGGGAGTGCAAGAGGCAGAGCACAGGCTGGGCAGAGTGGGGCAAGCCCCGTAAATCACAGCGCCTGCCTTGGCAGCAGCTCTGATTCCCAGCCCATCTACCCAAACTGGGACAAATGAGTCCCAAAGCGGCCCTGGTGGTGGGCATTTCCAGCAGCAGTGTGCACAAGCCCTCACAACAGGGAGTTTGCCTTGCACGATGCAAGGCTAAAAGCAGGCACTGCCCCCACAACGCAGCTCTTTCATGGGAAATCCACCCCAGGGCAAGGAGCTGGAGGTCCCACACCATGGTTCGAGCTCCCACTGCTGCACCAGGGCTAAAACACAGCTACAGTTGCTATAGCAAAGTGCAATTATAAGCCTCCACTATTGCACGTTGTCAAAAAAATAAAAAAGAAAACAGAAAAAAAAAGAAAAATGAGAGAGAAGTCGAAAGCAAGGGAATCTGCAACTTGCAAATGTTTATAAGATTTCAGTCTGTAGGCTAATCCCAGACTTGGGGGGGGGGGATCTGAATCCTTCTCCCCTTTCCCTACATATCAAGGCTTACCTCCCATCTCCGAGAGCTGTGCACACTTCCCACCTCGGCTCTTGCCACAAGCTTCCCTCTGCTTCCACAAATCGGGTGCACGAGAAGACAAGAATGGGGGAGCTGCTATGCCATGCTTTGGGTATCTGAGTCCTCAGCATTGCAACAGGGTAGTGAAAGGCAGGGGCTGATAGGGGATACACCAAATAAATATTCCAAATAAATATTCATCTGTCTTTAACTATGAGGCACCTGTTCGTTCAGAGGATTAAAGCATACATTTCTGTCCCCCTGCGTTGCTAGTCTTCTTCTGTGAGCGTTGGCACAGAAATGCGGGCTAGAATTTTCACCTTCAAATTGGTGCTATTTTTGTTGTATCAGTGAAAAAGCCCAGATTACAAACAAACAGCTCAGACTACAGAATCACAATTTCCACTGTCAAATTAAAAAAGGCTCAGTCAGACATGACAAAAAGCATTTTCTGTGGGCTTCATGAACGTGTTCGTAAGGGAGGATGGCTTTTCAACAGACTGAAAAGGGACACATTTAAGGCAAATGGAATAAAGCTTTCCTGCTTTGGTACTATATAGGATCCAGAAGGGATTTATCATGTCACTGGGGTAGAGAGCACTGCTTCTCTTGAAGCGTTTCCACAGGCAGCCCCAGGAAATCAAGCTGCGACGCACATCTGGATAGCTCTGTACACAAATGGCATCTCATTTAAAGATGAGGAGTTGGCAAGAAAAAAGCAGTAGTCTGTGCATGATTACTCATTTCTGCAAATTCTCAGTTCGACAAGAACCACGAGTAGACTGAACAGCTAAAGTCAGGTAAGAGGGGTTTTTGGCAGCAAGTGGGGTTTTTTCATGCCACAGACTGTCCGGACGTAAAACCTTACCTGGAGAACCATCTGAAGGACAGTTAACTAGTATTTTACCATTTTGAAAAAAGCTGTCAAATCACAAATCTTCAAAAAGCATAGAAGGAAACGTGAAATAGTAGTAGCATGGCATGAGCCACTGTTTGCACTAAAATAACAGGTGTGGAAGATTAATACATTCTGAGAAATCAGAACAGCTTAAAAAATTCATCAGGCTGGAAGTATTTAAGCAGCTGAAAGAGTTATTCATACAAATTAGATGTTGCTTTACTGTTTATCCCTAAAGGAAGAAAGGTTTCATAACTTTGTGGGAGAAGCTGTATAGCTCCGAGCGTGTAATACCCATCTTTTTCAGACTGTTTTGTGAGAAGGGTGGGATAAGACTCTAGCCGGCTTTATGGGAGCCTGATTGAAGCGCTGTGGGTTGTACGATGTTGCAGTTAGATAAGGCTGCTCCTCGCAGGAAGCCAAAGTTCACAGAGTTCTAGGGTCGCTTCAAGTCGAAATCGTTTTTATGAATCGGGTAAAATCTGTTTGTTAAAATATAATTTTTTTTTTCTGACGAAACACAGGAGGACCATACAGTTAGAAGCTGTCTTCTTGTTTGCGAGATCTTTTTCCGGGATTTTCAAGGTTGGAAAGAAAAAAAGGCATTTATTCTTGGCTACCTTTCTGGGGCCACACACACAGGCTCTGCCTGTCCGGCTGCCTGCTCGCTTTGTGCTTCTTTCCACCCACAAGCTAATGCAGAGCTTCAACCAAATCAATGCCTCGTTTCCTGTTTTTGCAACCAATTTCCAGCGAAACCCCTCTAGCCACATGGCTGAGCTTCCAACCCAGCCTTCCTATATTGTGTTGCACCTTGGGCGGTGGCTCGTCTTGTTTCAATTACCACTAAACAAATGAGGCTTTAATTTCTCTTTCATTTCGTTTGAAAGAAAGACGATCAGCATGCCCTTCCACTTCAGTGTGGTCTGTGGTTCTCCAGACTTCACACTTGCAGGCAGCCACCACTCCTGTCCAACAGCACAATATGCCTCTTGCATGTTCAGGTCAACCCCACCAAGGACAGAGGTTTCTCTGGTTTTGCTGCACTTTTAGCCTGGACTGATGAGCCATTATAGGCCAGAACGGCCAATCTGCGATACTGCCATCTCCTTCATCTTGTCATAGCTTTCTGATTGAAGATTGTCTAATTTGTTTTAATTTGAACCGTGGGAGTGAACATGTTCCATCCCAAACTTTGAACCAAAATACTTTTATTTCAAACTAAAGAATATACCTACTTGGCCTCACTGATTGGGAGATTTATGTGGATTTATTTAATTTTTCACATTAACGCAGACATAACATAACATGGTTTTAATATGCTGGTATGCTGTTAACGATGTCTAATATATTTTCTTCCATCAAAAAGTCAGACAATGGAATTTCAGTGGAGTATTTTGCTGAGTTCTCATTGAGAAGAAGGAAGACTGCTGCTCTGTGGGGCATCTGACTCAGTCACAGAATCACAGAATGGTTGAGGTTGGAAGAGACCTCTGGAGGTCATCTTGTCCAACTCACCTGCTCAATCAGGGCCACCTACAGCAGGTTGCCCAGGACTATGTCCAGGCAGCTTTTGAATATCTCCAAGGAGGAAGACTCCAAAACCTCTCTGGTCAACCTGTGCCAGTGTTTGATTGCCATCACTGTAAAAAGTGGTGGTGGGGGGGTTGTGTTCAGATGGAATTTCTTGTGTTTTAATTTGTGCCCATTGCCTCTTGTCCTGGCATTGGGCACCACTGAGAAGAGTCTGGTTCCCTCATCGTTGTTCCCTCCCGTCAGGTATTGATACACATTGGTAAGATCCCCCTGAGCCTGCTCTTCTCCAGGCTGCACAGTCCCAGTTCTCTCAGCCTCTCCTCATACCTCAAAAGCTCGTGTCCCTTAATGATCTTCAGGGCCATTAGCTGGACTCTCTCCAGTAAGTCCATGTCTCTCCTGTGCTGGGGAGCCCAGATTTGGACCCAGCACTCCAGCTGTGGCTTCACTAGTGCTGAGCAGAGGGGATGGATCACCTCCCTTGACCTGCTGGTAACACTCCTCCTAATGCATCCCAGGATATCATTGGCCTTCTTTGCAACGAGGGCATATTGCTGGCTGATGGTCAGCTGCTTGTACATCAGGACCTCCAGATCCTTCTCTGCAGAGCTGATTTCCAGCTGATCAGCGCCCGGCCTGTTCTGGTGCCTGGGGTTGTTCCTCTCCAGGTGCAGGACTTTGCATTTCTCTTTATTGAACTACATAAGATTCTTATCTGCCCATTTCTCCAGCCTGTCAAGGTCCCTCTGGATGGCAGCACAACCTTCTGGTGTATCAGCCCCTCCTCCCAGTTTTGTCTTATCTGCAAACTTGCTGAGGGTGCACTCTACCCCATCATCCAGATCATTAATGAAGATGTTTTACATAGTATTGGCCCTGACATTGAGCCCTTGGGTACACTTCCAGTGACTTGCCCCCAACCGGACCTTGTGCCATTGATCGCAACCCTCTGGACCTGGTCATTCAGACACTTTTCAGTCTATCTCACTGTCCGCTTATCTAACCGTCATCATCAGCTTATCTATTAGGGTCTTACAGAAAACAATGTCAAATATCTTAGAAAGTCAAGGTAAACAACATTCTAGCTAGGGGACTAGCTTGGTGGATGAGGGAAGAGTGGTAGATTTTGTTTACCTTGACATTCTTCTACATTGTAGGAAGCTGTCAGTCCACTTAAAATGTCAAATAATGTATTTCTTGCTGTTCTTTTTAGGGGGCCAAGCTACGGAGGATGCAAAAGCAGCATTTCATATGATGAGATCCTAATTCACAGTCATTTATTTAAAGTAATTTATTTAGTCTTTTCTGTACAATTTGATAGATATGCACTACAGATTGTTATTAGTCTGAAATTCATTGAAATTATTCACTAAATGAGGAGACAATCAATAAATAAGGAATGCTCAGGTGACATAGCAATTGCTCTGTCATTTGCAATTTTTAACAAAAAATGACATTTTCTTACCAACAGTGAAAAATTGCTCTTGTGACATGGGGAAAGAATGATGCTAAAGTAAATTCCTTTCACTGAATGAAAATATGGTGTAGGATGAATTTAAAATATTAGATGGCATGATGGGGACATGTAATTACAGTCATAGCTAGCTATAAACGACCAGTTATAGCTAGTGGCTATATCATCTGGTCAAGTCCCCTGTCAATGCTAAATTGAATGTTTCATGCATTTTGTATTGTTTTAGGAAGCCTGGGCACTTTCAGTAAATGTGATAAACATATTTTTAAATAAAAGTAATTCTACAGTGTCTCAGATGTCTGGAGAGTGAGAGTGAGAAGTATCATGTCAAACTACTCAGTGTTGATACTTCAGGTTAGTCTCATTTCAGCTTTACAAGAAAAAGCTGTCAAGCTTTAAAGGAGGCCTCACTGCACAAAGAAATCAATGTTAAAGTGCACATTGATTTCAATAAATCTGTTGCAGTCCCAAACCCATATATTTGCTGGGGCAGAGACACTGCCTCTTTCTGTCTTTTTGTCTTTTTTGTCTTTTAAACATCACATGTGCTGATGATAGTGTAAAAATAAAGCTGTAGATAGCTCTAATCTCAGATAATAACGGCCTCCGATTCAAAAGCAATCCTCAGGGACTGGCAAATTATAACAAACACTGCCCTGGTCCCTCTAACAAACCCCATCGATTTAAAATGACCAGGTATGGGAAAAGCTGCTTCTGTGGTGTATAGTTTCATTGACTGGAAACGGAGCGTTTAAAGAAGTGCTCTTGGATTTTGCTGTAAGCGTGCAGGCTGTCAGAGCAGAAAACATTTCAGGAACCGATTTGGACGGCACGGGAGCAAGGATCCGTGCCGCGGTGGAAAGTCTGCGGGGTGCCCTTGGGGGGCAGAGGATGCCCGGGAGCCGGCGCTGCCAGCCCGTGTGCCCGCGATGGTGGGGCTGCAGAAGCCATTCAGAAAGGCCTTTCCGCAGAGAAAACGCCATCTCCATAGTATATTGCTACAGTATTTATTACTCCTTTTACGTGAACTCAAATTTAATTGTAAATCTGCGCCTCCGGCCTCATCCTCAGAGCACGGAGCTCGAGAAGGGCTGGACTCCTCCTTCAGAGTTTGAAGAGCAGCGACCGCCAGACACTCCTCTCCCACCACTCGGTCTCCCGGCAGTGTGTTAATAAGCAGTGGCAGATGAAGCATTATTAATTAGGTTCATTTACAGTAAAAAACCCACCGCTGCCACACAAATAATATGAAGGGCCCATAAAAGTTTGGATATACGAGGCCAGCCCACACTAGGAAGTACTGATATGTGTGGAAATGATGATGCTCTCTGGTGTAAATGGCTCTTCAGAGCGATGCTGTAAATACTTCCCCTCGTTCATCACGCCGTGCTCACAGGCTCTGCGCTCTCCCGAGCCGGCCCCCTGGGGCTTCCACGTTCACATCACGGCCAGAGACGAACGTCCTCTCTGTCGCAAGGTTTCCACTTTATATCACCTATCACCACAAGTTGTCATGCCGGGTTACCGTAAATCAGATTAACATTCTTCTAATGCAGCCTCTGCGAGGGGTCCTTAGCAGGGGAATTTCAGAGGTGGGTGCTCAGCATGGTAATTTCAGTAAGGAGAGACTCCTCTACAATGTGCTAAAAGCATTAACCACAATATAAGCAAAAAAATGCCTCAGAGCTGTTACAGCCTATTAAGTAAATACATAACAAACGTATGTAAGCCACCTCCTGAAACGTGGCTTTGGAAATATGAGCAGAAAGTACCGGAGGAGGGTCAGCGTGATTTATTTCTGGTTTACCTGCCCCAGGACACTCTCATTTCCTGATGAACACAATGACTTGGCACAACTTGAAGCCCGGCAAGTCAGATTTCTCTCAGCAGACATCCTGATCACTCCGATGGATATTTTAGGAACTTGCCATTAGTTCCTTTAATTAATGCCTCCCTGACAGGGACTGGCGCAGCCTTTTCCCACATCAGCGGAACAAAATAGGCTTCAGCCATTTTGTCCAATAAAGCGAGGCCGGGCAATTGCTTCCGAATTGCCTGAAGCCAGTTCCCCTGAAGCCCCGGGTACCTGCTGCCATCCATGGCAGAGCACCAGCTTCTCCTGGGAGCCTTCCCACCCCTAGCATTGTTTTATAGCACTTTTTCTATACACTTGGTTTTTTTCCCAGAGCCCCCCTCAACCTTAGCAGAGGTAAGAAACCCGTTATACCATGGGATGCACCACCAGTCCTTTCCACGATAGCCATTGGAAATCTGCGCGGCGTGACCGAAGCCACTTTCCCGCTCACAGCTTCACTCCTTGCCTCGCAGCCCTGTTCCAGCCGGGAAGCCCAGCCTCGCTGTCCCCAGCCGGAGCCACGTCCCCGCTGCGACAACGCCAGCTCTCGGCTGGTGGACGCCTGCTGATGTATCGGCCAGCGCCGGGTCCCGGCTCCCTCACCTCGTCCTGTGCATCCCGACATGGACCTAGGACTTTAGTTTCTATGAATGCTTTGCCAAATAGGAGAAAAATCAAGTCAGGCTATTTAACTAAATTTTGCGTCTGGCTCTTTGAGCCCATCACGTCTTGCATATCAGTTTGCAAAGCTGTAAAAGTCAATAACTGTACATAGCTCCCCAGTAAAAAATAAATAAAAAATGCAGGTGACCAGGAAATTTGCTTGCCATACAACTCCCTTCGATAGCAGGATGTTCTCACCGAGCAGAACTTACTGCAGAAAATTATCTCTCATGCTGAACAAAAATTTCCTCATTGGAACTTCAACCTTTGCCACTGGCGGCTGACACCCCGTGCCCTCCTCGCAAGGAGATCTCCCTCACGGGTATCCTTTGAACTCTCAAGACTACGTGTGGTGGATTCCAGCAATAATTTGTACCGCGGGCAAACTTCAGGCAGAGGTGCCAGCAGGCGCTGCTGGCCGAGCGCCAAGGGACGCTGCAGCCCTTCCTACCACAGCCTTGCGCCGCAGCATTTGGGAGGGACCCCGCCTGCCCCTGCCGCTCGGCCGCGGGCAGCGAGACGGCCTTCCCCGCCGCCGCCGGGCAGAGGGATTTGCTGGGCGATAAGCGCCGGCGCTGCGTAGCCAGCAGGCTTTCTAAATGTGGCGATTCCGGCTGCCTAAGTCATGCCTCGTCGTGGCTTACAGACCTCAGCAGTGTCACGTGTGATCTTGGCGTTAATGACTTAGGCGCGACACCCCAAGTGGCTGGCCTGGGAACGCTCTTCCCGTTGTCTGGTAGGACGTCTCACAACCACTTTGCCCAAGACAAGCCAGCCCTGAGCGGTTCTGGTTCTTCCTCGGTGTGCTTTTCTCCAGGAAATTTCTCACTTCTGCGTGGGTATCCCCATCACCTCCGAATCTGGCTGAGGGTTTCCCATCCCGGGATGGTTGTGTTCCCAGAGCTGTGACCTCACTTCTCCGGAGGTTCAAGGTGGTTGCTTCCAAATCCAAGGGGAGACTCCTATTATCTGGAAACTGTCCTTTCACACTCCCACCACTGCAGCTGTATTCCCGTTTCTATCCCACACCTCCTATACTCTGTCCCTCTCTCTGTCTGAAGCATGCTTGTGCAAGGGCTACCTATAATTTAAATGAAAAAGCAGGAAATTGCTGTGGGTCGTTGAGGGAAGGAGATCGCAAGGATGGGGAGCTGGGGTTTTCTGGAGGGCAGTATGGCTCAGGAAGTCCTGGCACTGCTCACCCGGCCCTGTCCTTTAGCTGTTGCAGAGTTGGATGGTTTCCCTGGGCCTGTCACGGAGCACTCACCCTGTTACACCGTGCCCGGGCTACCGCTGCCTCCTCAGGCATTAAGGACCACGTTCAACTACTTCGGACCAGGCGGCAGCACCTGCATCGGAGCCTCTCAGCGCCGGCTCTGGCAACGGGCTCCTCATACGCCTAACGGCACGAAGCGATGGCACAAAGTATCGTCACGGAACCGCTTTTATTATTTTCCTTTTTTTTTTTCCCCAGAAAATTAAAAAAAAAAAAGGGGGACGAGGGGGTGGCAGGGGGAGCTGATGCCCCGCACCGCTCCTCATCTGCTCCCGACCGCCAGCTCCGGGGACGGGCGCTGCCCATCGCCGCCCGGGCGGCCCCGCGCCCCGGCCGCCCCCGCGGGCGCTCCGGGCGGGCGGGCGGAGGCGGGGCGGGCGCGGCGGCGGCGCCAATCGGGAGCGGGGGGGCGGGCCGAGCCGTGCGGGGCCGAGCCGAGCCGTGCCGGCTGCCGGAGTCTGCCGGGCGCTGCAGGTGGGAGCCCGGCTCCGCGGCGGCGCGTAACTTCGGCGGGCCGGGGGCTGTCCGCGCCAGCCTTCCCCGCGGAGAGCGGGAGGAGGCACCTCCCGCAGCGGCGGCGGGAAACACCTCCCGGGTCAGGCTCAGGCTCAGGTGAGGAGCCGCCGCCGTTCCCCGCTCCCCTCGCTTCCCCGGGCCGCCCTTCCCACCGCCCGGCCGGGCTCGGTGCGGCGCAGCGCGGGTCGCGACGCGCAGCGGGACCGCCGAGCTGTCCTTGGCTTGAGGTCAGCGGGGAGGGCCGAGGGGCGTGCGCTGCCCCGGCCGCCCCCGCGGGGTGCCGTGCCGCCGCGCACCGCTCCGCGCCGCTGCGCGGGGAGGCCGGGCGGGGGCCCGCGGGGCTGCGGCGCGGGGTCGCCTCTTCGCCTTTCTCCTTCCCCCTCCCTGCGTTTTTGCTTTTGGCAGTTTGCGGTGTCCCATGTCCTGCGCGCCCCCCCCCCCCCCCCCGTGGGTCGTTTCGGGGTGCCCTCGGGCAGGGCTCGCCTCCTCTCCGGCGGCGGAGCGGAGTTGCCGCCCGCGGTGCGGTGCGGTGCGGGCTGCGCGGAGCCGGGCGGTGCGGTGCGGGAGTGCCGTAGGCGGGTACGGCTCTTGCGGGAGCTTGTCCCTTAGCCGCCCTTCCCGCTTCTCTCCCCTCCGCGGAGCGCGGCATCTCCCGCGGAAGATCCGCCCGGGTGCCGCGGGACTGGGGCGCAGCGGCAGCCGCAAAGTTAGAGGCTTTGCGCGGCGGGGGCGGCTGCGGAAAGGCGGGGGGGGAGGGGGAGCCGCGCTGCGCTGCGCAGGCTGGAGCGTGGCCGGGGGGGCGGCTGCTGGTGAGCCCAGCCGGTGCTGGTGGGGTGCTGAACCCCGTTTTTGGGGTGGTTTAGCGTAAGCTTGGGGCCACTCCTGATGAAGCCGCAAGGTTTTGCGGGCGGGCGGCGGGGTCAGTGCGTCTTTAGCGTTAAAAATGCTGAATAGTGGATATTTATGAGGTGTTCTCCCCCCGTTTTCTCTACCTTTTCGGATGTTTAAAGAAAACCCAAAACTACTCAGCCGGCGACATTTACACTTCTGTAGTAACAGCAGTTCATTAGGAAAGTGATACTAGCAGGAAAATTAAAAGTAGTAGTGCTAGAGCCCCGGGAGCGATTGCAGACAGCGCGTAGGGATCCGCAGCCCCGCGCTCCCTGCCAGCGGGGAGCGGCGCGCAGGGGCGCCGGGGCTGGTTGGGAGCGTGTGGGAGGGCGGGGGGCTGGGAGCGCAGGGTGCAATGCAGAACTGCAAGCACCGAAACTCTGCATTTTGTGCACAGTTCAGCGCTGGGTGGCCATTTTTCTAATTTTTCCTGACAGGCTGTTGGACCCCCGAAATGCTCATTTGGGACTTGGAAAAAAACACCCCTACGACCCCTTTGCGAGGGCTGTTTCAATGCCAAGTGCTTGCATTTTTGGATCCCAAATCGATCATCCTTTTGACTTGCTTTAAACCCCATGAAGATGTAGCTAACCATTTGTGAGAAGGATTCCCCCCCCCCCCCCCCCCCCCCGCTCTCTGTCTCTCTGGAGTTCATGTGCTTGTTCCCCTGTTCTTTCCAGGAAAGGATTTAGTCCCTGGTGTGATGGCTGAAATCGGTGTGTTGCCAGACGCTTACCTTCTTTCAGAGTTTGGGATAGGCTCAGGCAGTATTAAAAGCTTACTAAGAGGATACTGTTATATGGTTTCCTCCATTTTTGGGCTCTATTCGAAGCAGTCTAAAAATACTGGATCATCATTCCTCACGCTGTCACTTCAAGACTTTCAAAGAAACATTCCTAGATATGCTTTGGGATATTTCTTTTTTCTTTTTAACCTTGGAAATGGTTGGTCCTGGTACCTAATAGGGGGCTACTCTGGTATCCTTGTTCTTGTAACTTGCAAGTATCACTATTGATTCTGAATTGAACAGTTTTTAACATCAGATTCTCATTATTACGAAGGGTTAGGTATTTTAACAAAACTTCCTGAAGAGTTCCCCCCTAATGTTCCTAGAAATGCCCCCCTACCTTTGCCAAGTGCTATAAACACGTGCAGTTAAAGTAAATTTGTCAAGAAAATGGCCTTTTCTTTGACTTTTTTTTTTTAATTGGGAGGCA
Source organism: Phoenicopterus ruber ruber (assembly GCA_009819775.1). Lineage (NCBI taxonomy): Eukaryota > Metazoa > Chordata > Aves > Phoenicopteriformes > Phoenicopteridae > Phoenicopterus > Phoenicopterus ruber. The sequence goes on from CM020216.1 coordinate 115,147,574, forward strand.
GCAGGAAAACAGATTATCAGTATCTCAGTACTAGTCCTGTCCTTCCTGCAGCAGCATTTATCTCAGCATATGAAGTTTCTTTCAGAGGTAAATGTTATAGAAGTCCCTTGCTCAAATATTGGTTGCACATTACTGCCCAGAACTAGCTTAGGAAGGCACTTTACTATCTCGTGCAACCTTATCTGCCGTTCCACAACTTCATAACAAACCCATTGGAACATGAAATGACCTTGGAAAGGCATCTTTCAATCTGACACGAGGCATTCTCTTAGGGGGAACAGCACTGCTCCATGCAGAGCTGATGTTTTCAGATTGATGCTTCTAAACTGATTTTTTTTTTTTTTTTTTACAGAGGGGAGGGAGATGGGTGGAATATTGAATTTGAAAGGAAAATATTTTTTTAAAAACAAACCCACTCAGCTGAAGTTGAAGCACCACTCAGCTGAAGAAGAGGTATATTAAGAATGTACATACGATAGTGACACTTAAGTCATGGATGAAAACAAGTCTTCAATTTTAATCAAAAGAAAACAGCATTTCCTCTGCCAGTTCTGATTTGCTCATTCATGAGATCTTCAAAAGCCCAAATTATTAGCGGGACTAATTGGAAGCTAGTTGGGTGTGTTAAATGGAGAAAAGAAGTGATGAAGTCTGAAGGAAGCTTTACATTTAATTGTATTGTTCTTGACATCATAATGTGATGCTTCTGCGTCAAAAATACTCCAGAACCCTTTCAGTCCCCAAAATGCTGCTCCTCTGGAAAGGCTGCAAGAGCACTTGAGAATTAGCAGCAGTGAAGGGAAGTCTTGCAGCTGTCGAGGGAATTAATGGAGGTGGTGCCTGGCCAGTAAGCTTAATGGGATTTTGGCCCGGATGCTGGACGTGATGCTTCAGGCCTTGCAGAAGGGTGGTGGACACTTGGGTGCCCATGGTGGCTTTACCTTTCAGGAAGATGGTGCCTCCTGTAGAGCAGTGCCTGCTCACAGCCTCCCCCAGTGCTCCAGCCTCAGGAGCTTGTGGTATGAGTGCCACCTGCTGGGTGATGAGCACACTTTATATAAATTATATATAAATTCTCATATATATATATATGTATTTGTGTGTACAGACATACACTGTGTTTATGTGTATGTTCATTTACATATGGCTGTATGCCTTTTTCATAGAGATGCTCTTGGGTGAATCTACGAAACCTTGCTAAGACCTGAAGTTTCTCACCTTCTGAGGAATTACCACAGCTTGTGTTTTGTGAAACTCAAATAGCACTTGGGTTTTATGTTGCAAGAGTAGAGGAGAGATTTTGATACTGCTGATATTTAATGCTGCCTTTGCTTTACTGAAAGCAACTGGGAATTTTCAGTGGTACAGCTCATCGCTCATGATGTGATAAGCTTTCACAGTTGTCTTGACAGTCAGATATCAAGCTGCGGAGGTAGGGCTGTAGACCTGAAATGGAGACCAAGCAAACCAAACTCAACTTTACGTTATGTATTATTTAAATGTTAAATCTCCATAGCACTGCCGATTTCATCGTTTCTCATGTCAACTATCTTATTACCATGAAGTTTTATGAGCATCCCATTTTGATACAAAATAGTACTTCTCATTTCGATTAGCTGAAGATGTATAGAATTTGGAGTATATTGCTGGACCATCTTTTCCATTTTAAAGAACATTTTTCATATGCAAACTTTAATAACGTTTGCATAGAAGAGTAAAATACAAAAGTTTGATTCTGTCCTAGAAGTTCCACTCGCAGGTGAAATCATAAATCCGAATCTGACACCATCCCCAGCAATGGCTTTCCAATTTCCATTAGTTTCCACCTTTCCTAGCCCGCTGGAGCGTTGGCTGGGCTGCTGTTTAAATACCGGTTTGATTCAGCTGGATCCAGAGTGAAATCAGTTGCGGCATCAGGGCTTGTGGTTGTTCTGTATCGTACTGACAGTGTTAGGGAAAGATGTGTAGCCCTGGTTTTTGGGTTTTTGTTGGGCAGCTAACCGCATTAAGGCTTTATTGTTTATTTATTTCGTGGTGCGCTGCTGCCAGATGAGTCTTTTATCCTGCCTGTGGATTAGGAATGAATCCAAGCTGAACCATAGAAGTTTTGAGGAAACTTTCAAAAGCTTTCAGCTGGAAAACCTATATTGATGTACTTTTGTGATAAATGGATAAAACGCTTCACATGGGTTCGAAAGTGTATTCCTCCACTTGAGATCTGCACGCTGGAGAGTGTGTAACCGTCGGGAATGAGTTGATGGAGCAAAAAGCAAGTAGTGTAATTGTAGAGTTCATCTTAAAGTGCAATTCTAGCAGGAAAAAAAAAAGCACCTGGCATATCAAGAGGGATTACAAGATAGGCTTTTGAGGAGGGGGATCCACAGTAATAATAAATAACTGAAGTTCACTGCCCCCTAAAATATTCAGAGTTAATTTGATGCTTGAAAAATTGTGATTTCAGTGTCTGGTGAAGAAGCAATTGACCCTAAAATTGCTGCCTGAAGCTTAACCAATGTTTTCAGTTTCATAACCAGTGTCATGCAAAAATAGCACGTGAAGAGGAGCAGGGGGAATGCAAAATGTCTCTTGTGGTCTTGCTCTAAGATGTCTCTCCTCACCCTGACCCAAGCAACTGGCATATAGTGTAGGCAGCGGATGCTGCTGCAGCACTCAAGGCAATTTACATCCCATCCATTCATCCATCCCATCAGGGCATATTGTGACTTTTTTTTTTCCCCCCACAAACCTTCTGAGCCGCTAATGGAAAGCTGCCTCTTACAACGTGTCAAACTTCAACAACCGCTTTTTGTTCTCAAAAGTGCATATGCAGTATTGTCAATGGGGATGCTACACTACTATTCCTCTCTCTCGCCCCCTCCTCATCCTAAATAAACTAGTTTGGCAGCTCTCCCGCTCGAATTCTGCTATTTTAGTCATCCATACCCTTTTGTTCCTTTTCTGCACACCACGTTTCCCAGCATTCCCACCTATTCAACATCTGCTTTCCTGTGACCTCTTGACCTCTCATCTCCTGATAAGTTCATTAATGTTCATTTTGTTCCACGCCACCATCAAAATCTCACTTTCCTTAATTTGAAGTCCAGCGTTTAGTCAGGTCACTCAATGGCCATTACGGTCCTTGGGAGTATCTTGGAGTCGTGTCTGCTCCAATGAAAGTGTCTTCCCAGTAACCTCAGCCGTCCTTGCAGAGGGAAAAGGCAGGTAATATCTTGAGGGCAGTCTGTAGCTGCAGTCATGCTGACAGTAATGGTGCGTGGTCACATCTCTGGAGAAAGGCTACGGTTGACAAGAGAAATCAGAAATAAAGGCAAATCCTTTGCAATCTCTTTTCCCTTTCCTCTCCGATATTCTTCACGCGAAGGCATTGGAAAGGCTCCTTCTGTAAAAGCACTCCTACCAAAACAGCAACAAAAAAGTTGCTTGCTAGCAAAGTGGTAAATACATGAGCAATCATCATCCTTCTTCTGCAGTCTTTCATGCTGTCTTATTAATGGGCCATGGAGGCAGAGGAGGAGGAGGTAACTCATCAACCGTTATCCATAGGGGGGCTGCAAATTAGTTAACTGTGCCCGTTATGTTTTCCTTTTTGACACCAACAGATAAATTTGCCTTCATATGGCATGGTTTCTACAGGGACCAAACAGAAACCATACCAGGGTCTGCGCGGGTGGCTCGCTGCCTGAGGATTTCTGGAGGCCCAAATGCTGCCCTGGCCCCAGGCTCCTTCCCTGGGACCCGGCAGAAGATCTGAGTTGTGAGGGTATCTGTATTCCTGAGAACAGCGGGTTTAAAGAATTCGGATGGTTGAAACATACGAAATGGGAAGATTTCCCAATCTGTTGCGAGAGACTTTGCAGTGACCTTTGGCTTCTTGGCATCTCATCAGCCTTGGCGCTGTTTGCACGATGGTCAGTCTGATGATGATACAGCTGCTGGGAGAGGATGGCAGCGTTTCCTTCCCTGCCACCTCCTCCTCTCCTCTGCAGGCTCCAGTGCTCTCCTCGTCTGGTGCCTCTGCTCTCGGGACCTTTTGCTCTTCCTTAGCTTGCAAACACAATTGGTTTCTCTAGGCAAAAGAAGAGCATGCCTTTCACTGCCGTTACATATGCACGTGCAATTTGTTTAGGTTAACCCACAGCAATTGGCGTTTTGTACAGATGTCTTCGAAGCATTCCCTCTCCAAAGGAATAATAATAAAAAATCCCAACCAAACAAAAAAGCAAAAAAACAAATGCTAAATTGGTCGAATGTTTTGTAGCAGTTGCCAAAAGAAATCAACATTGAGCCTGGGAAAGCTGTAAAATTCATTCTTTGGCTTTTTATTAGTAGGAGAGAAGTGACACTTGCTGGGCTTGGTTGCCCGGACACTGTTCAAGGTCCAAATCCAGAAAACTTGTTTTTTCAGCTTGGGTGTTCTTGACAGTTTGCAGATGTATAACCGTGCGTAGATACTTAGCTGTGGGGTAGGCTGCAAGCCCTCTTAATTGTAAAGAATAAATTATCAATCCCCTGTCCTTGACCGAGATTCTGAAAATGATTGGTTGCTGTGGCATCTTTGACTTTTTTTCCTCGCCAAGTGTTACATCTCCTCATCAAGGATTTAGAAATGTCAGCAGTATGAGAAAATGAGAATATACCTTTTCTGGATGTGATGTTGCTCACCTGTTACTGTCTGATGGGGGGGAAGTACAGTAAAAGATTTGATTTTTTTAAAAAAATATATTTTTCCCCCTCACAGCATCTTCCTTATGAGGCCAGGCTTGACAGATCATTATGAAACTGTAATTATTATTCTTTTATCAATATGACATTGCTATTGTGTTTATTTTGTTTCTTTTTAGAGTAAGTTGGGGTGTGGGTATATGTTCAGTCCATCTAATCGGTTATCTGACACTATTCCGTAATGCAACTTTACAGAAAACAGTGTTGTGTTGTTCATTGAATCTCAAGAGTTTGTTTTTGTTCTTTTTTTTTTTTCTTCTTTTTCCCTTCATTTTCCTGCTGATTGCTGTGACCATGCTGCAACCATGGACTTCACAAACTGGACAAACGGCTGCCTCCTGGGATACGGACGATCTCGATCTCGGTGAGTCTGCAAAATGAGTTCCACTTACTTATGCTTTCTTGGGAGAAAGAGGAGGAGTGTTGTTTATTGGAGTTGGGCTTGATGAAAGCTAAGTCTGCTTTGGGGATATTGGTTTGTAGAAGCAACGGGCAAAGCTTACTGAATTTCAAATTTTTTTTTTGGTGGAGCTTTTTTTTTTTAAATTCTGTTTTATTGTTGGCAAAGGTGAAGGAATTAACATGCAGTGGATTAATTTGAAATAGTGTCATTTTATGAGATTGAGTGTTACTGCTTTTGTAATAATTTTTAAATGACTTTTCTGTAAGACACACTGTGAAGCAACGGCTTAGAACATTTTAATTTTTCTTTTCTGGCTTATTCAGTTGTTTCTGCAAATAGTTCAGACAGAAAATGATTAATTCATTGGATGGCTTTTCAGAAAAGTAGTGTGCGGTTCTCCTTACTGTTCCTTATACCAGTGTTGCCTGTGGTGTGAACTTGAAGAGATGATGCGTTGATAGTGTGTTTGCATTAAACATTGCACCAGAACTTTCTGTGAAAAGGACTTCCATCCCAAGTAGTGTTTGGTGAGAGCTGGTGGGATTTTCTATTCAAAAGGAGGCACAGCTCTCTCAGGGTCATACTCTTTGCTCGTGTGGAGATGGCTGACCTGCTGAGTACCAATCTGGGGGTACCCGCTGTTGGTCCTCAAGGATGAGGCGCAGACATTTTGGACTTTTCAATTAAAGGTGACTAGACAGCTGCAGGGAAAACATTTGCTGCAAACATACCAGCCCGGAGGTTTGCTCCAGAGGCATGGTTGAAGGTGGCAGTATTCACCCAGCGTGGTCTGTAGGAGTAAAGCTGCCTCTGAGCACTGACTGGAGGTGGTTGGCAGCTTAGCAGCCTTGGGATTTATCTCTGAGCTATTTAGACCTAGCAGGAGTGACTCGTTACTACTAATAAGCTCAATTAAGGAAAACAGCCTGCTTCACCTCTCACCTGCGGGGTGACAACCTCACTTACACACAGCCGTAAGTTTTGAGGGAGAAGACAAATATGATTTGGGTACGGCGCTGGCTGCCTATGCCGTGCCAGGGAGATGCGAGTGTCCCCGGTGTGGTGGTGGCCCCGTCCCGGGTAAGGCGTGGGAGTGAGCGTGGGGCTGGGTGCTGGCCGCTCTCTGACAGATTGCAGCCGGGTTTAGCTGGTGCACAGCCCTTCGGGGGGGTTGGCATCGCCTCGCTCCCTCTCCTTCTTCCTTTGCAGCTGCACGGTCTGCCGCACCTGCGTCTGATGCAAAGAGCCTGAGACTGAAAGATAGGTCTTAAGTTGAAGAATTTCTTCTCAGGCACAGCTTTGGAGAAATCTGAGATAAAACCCGATATTTTACTTTTGAGTATTTCCAAAGTATTGCTGCTTAATCCTTTTTATTGATCCATAGCTTATGCCGGAAAGCCCTTGCCTCAAGGCAATATTCAGAGTCCTGGAGGATAATGGCACTAATCACATTTCATATGACCTTTCAGGCAGGATGAGCATATGTTGCACTGCTGCGTTTTTGTCCTCTCTTAGTTCCGGTTATATATCTTTTATTCCTCAGCAGCATGGCTTAGGAGGGCAGTTAAGAAGCCTTCTGCATGACTGGTAGACAGTAATTTCAGAACTGAGTAGCAGTAAGGTCTGTAAGTGGACTGCTGCTCCGGATCGCCGTGCTTTGATGTGCTAAGAAGCCTTGATCAGCCTGAGCGAGTAATAGCTCCTGTGCCCAGGAACAGAAGTAATGCATATTTACTCTCATGTATGCAGTACCCCAAACTCTTTGAGTCTGAAAACTAGCAGAGTGCATTCCTCCTGGCTTTGCTTCAGCATGTATCTTGCTTTTTTAGCCTATTTTGTGCTGTACGTGTGTGATTGGCTCTTGTGTTGCACATATATAAAGACATGCCGCTTCGATATCTGGAAATGCAGTAATACGAGCGCTGAAGTGCTGCCGTCACCATGGCACATGAGGGGAGGTTTACTGTGATCACATGGACGAGCATTTCCACACAAGTTTTATTCTTAGGTTTATTTTTCACTTTAGCTCTGATTTGGTTATATTTGAATTACTGGCAAATGCAGTTAGCAAAGTTAAAATCTGAAACAGTCATCTAAATCACAGAGCAAAGTGTACTTTGCATAAGCAGATAAATATCAGAGCTAAAAGTATAAGGACTGATTTCCTTTCCTTTCCCTAAGAGTAGAACTGATGTCACCCCAGGCTCTTCGCAGAGGTCCATGGTGGAAGGCCAAGAGACGGTGGGCACCAGTTGAAGCGAGGGAGGTTCACACTGGTTACAGGGAGAAGCTTTTTCACCCCGAGGATGGCCGGCCAGGCAGGGGCAGAGGTTGCCCAGGGAGGCTGTGCAGTCTCTGTCCCTGGGGGGTTTCAAGACCTGACTGGACAAAGCCCTGAGCAACCCAGTTGGATCTCATAGCTGACCCTGCTTGGAGCTGGAGCCCGGACCAGAGACCTCCTGAGATCCCTCCTGGCCTGAATTATCCTGTGATCCATTAAAAACCACTTGAATTTAGAGGGGCCTTTGTGCTCGGCAGAAGAGCAAAGCGGCAGGGTCACGGAGGGCGTTGTGATAAGGGCAAGGCTGGCGGTGGCTGTTGTAACAGGAGGAGGAATGCAGCATCTGGCCGGGCTCGTTCTGGAGTGCTGCTGTCTGGGGCTGTCTCTGAACATTTGTTGCTTTTGGTTTTTAATTGCACAAAGCAATTAAAACCTGCCACTTGCTGCTTCGGAAGAAACTGTATGCTACTATTTGTTTTACACCAACAGTATCTGTATCACTAGTTTCCAAATTTTTGGAAGTAATCAGTTGACTTTCGTGTATATCCATTAACAAACCTGACTTCATGGGAGCAGAGTTCAGGAGAACTACATTCTTCATATAGAAGGCTTCCAGTCTTTGGGGGATTTTTTTGTTTGTTTGTTTAGGTTTTTTTAAGAGATTGGGCTATGACTATTCCCAGTCCTTCAGGAATGATGTGGGAGTGCGAATAGGAGGCGGATTAAAACCTATGGTTAATTGGACTGCACGTGAGTCAGCTGCCCAACATGAGGTCGGTGTGGATGAGTGGTGACGTGAAGCCCAGCAGAGCTCTGGCTGTAGGGGAGGGCGGTGGTGGGAAAAGAGAAGTGGTCAAGACACCAAGGCAACCTTGCAAGATGAAATAGGTGAGCAGCCTGTGAAGAGTGTGGATGGGTCCGAGATGACCACAGCAGCTTTGGAGGAGCAAAGGACTGCTAATGGTTTAGACAAACCTTGCGTAATCCTTTGCGATTTTGGGAAGGTGGCCTGCGACGTTGGAGTTAGTCCAGCAAACACTTGAAAACAAAAGTAAAACGTACAAAATGCGCTATTAGTAGGGGATAGCTTATGAACACACCAGTGAATGAATTTAAGTGTTTAACCTGATTTCAGTTTTTCTGTTGTACTTCTGGTTTTGTTAGCTTGATTTTTTGTTTCTCCCAGAAGGGAATTAGTTTAATTTACAGATTGGCTTTCCTTCTTTGTGTTTGGAGGCGATACAGGTGAATATGAAAAGCAACAGTTAGTAACTCCAAGTGGGATTTCAAAGGCTTTCACTTATTTTTGCACTTTTTTTTTACCACTATCCCATCTGCTTCCACCCACATAGCAAGTGAACTGTCATTCTCGCCTATCGTACCCCAGCTGTGATGGGATGTGGTCAGTGGGTGAGGTCCCAGTGAGGCCGCAGTGTCTTGTCCCTTCCATATTCAGAGGCTGAAAGCCATCAGGATTATTGCTGCAAGAAATAAAAAGCTTTAGATTTTAACCGTAACTTTACCTTGACTGTAACCGTGCTGCTCCATGTGCCTGCACAGTGACTATCTTCAGAGTTACGGTCATGTAACTGTCGTGACTATGTCCACTTTTCCTCCAGCCTCGAATACTACACTGCGTAATTTGCCTTTTATTTTAATTTCTTTTATACATATGCAAAGGCTTTGTATTTCTTCTTTTCTGTGTCTTTTTTCCCATAGCTGTTCATTTTCAGTTGTTGCGTGGATAATAGTGCTGATGAACAAGTATTTAGTCTGACACATAAAAGCATAGCTGTAAAGAAAATGAAGCAGTGAAAATTACAGTGGCAAAGGTTCTTAAATTATAGTTGTACAGGAAGATTGTGATAAGGAAGTAGTTAAACATTACTATTTAGTCAAACCTGGAACTGTGGCTGGTACTTCGATTGTCTTCTCCTTTTGCTGACACTTAATTTGTGCGGTCGGTGAGATACTCTTCCTGCTAATAAACTCCCTGTTTTATTGAACCAAAAGCCTGTGGAAGTAAATGGGCGTGTTCTCCCAGATGGTTTTAGGTCAAGTGCCAAACAAATGCTATTTATTTTCAGATTTGCTTTTAAAAGAAATGTTAGGTGCTTGCTATACCCACTGTTTAAAAAAAAATAAAAAAAACCAAGACACAAATCCATCTGCCCATCTGAGAGCAGATACATGTTCCATGCAGGTATATTGGAAAACATACAGAATATAATACAACTAAACCAAGATATTCATAAACAGAAATGTTAATGTTTGAGCTGACTGTCTGCTTGCTACGGCTGGAAAGCCTGTCGCTTTTGTGGCAGGAGCGTGTTTGCTCACAAGCCCCGGGTCTGCCAAACAGCCCGGGCAGACGTGAGCATCGTCCTGTGCGTGCTCTTCGGTGAAGTCGAGCTGTCGCTTGTCAGCGTGATGGTGAGTACAAGCCATGGTCTCCTGGCAGCAGATCTCGCCTTTGAAGACCTTTGCTGGGTTTCAAAGCATCGCAGCAGTAATCCGCCAGACCCTGGAGACCAGCTTTCATCCACAGGGATGTGGGACCAAGAAAATGTGCTACGTAGGTCTGTCACAGAAATAAGGAGTGAGTAGGGCCCTTTAGGGACAACTTGCACCTTTCTTCGTAGACACTGTATTTTTCCTTCTGGAAATTGCAGTTAGGATCCAAGTTGGTGAACTTGGGTTAGTAATAATTTCCTTCATCTCCCCTGCCAGGCGATTCAGAGAATGTCCTAAGGCGAGCTTGGTTACTGTGGTTAATTTTGTTTGAGCAGGATGAATCGCTGTTTGTGAGCAAAAGGTAGCCCTCTGTGGTAAAGCTAGCTGCCTTTGTGCTTATCTTAACCTTGATGAAGCTATTACCGTAGGTTTGTTAGGGAAAGAGTTAGGTGAAGGCAGTGGCCCGGACTGAGCAAAGGTTAAAGCAATCAGCGATAGGTTGGCTGTCAGCAGAATTGCATTGCTGGGGATTGCATCTGAGGCTTTGCACAACTTTATTGTCTGCTTGGCTTTCAGCTGTTCCTGCAAGCATGTCGTTCGGCAAGCTAAGGAAGGGCCAAGGGTTGTCTGCCTGCGATTTCTGCCTGCCCTTTGCATTATGAAGCCAGTCCAGAGTGTGGCCAAAATACTGCAGAAGTGGCAGTTGTTTGTGATGGAGCCTGAGATAAATGGATAATGTGAGGCTGCTCAAGTTGGATCTTGGCAACCTGGCGCTCTGTTTTTTTTTTCTTTTTCTTTCTCAGCGGAATAGTTGCACTGAGTTTTGGTGTTATTGCATCCTATTTTTAACACCAAAGCTCACTTATCTCTAGTTAAACCTGTGGTATGTTTCATTTGAGAGACATGGTGTTTTATCAGACATCATAAATGAGCTTTCATGTTAGAACTAATTCAAACCAACTGAAAAAGAGTTTTTCCTGTTTAATATAAATTTATGTGTGCGAAATTCCAAATAATTGGAATCAGTAGAGCTTATTGTCAAAATAAAGAGATACCAGACTCGGTCGTAGTTCTCTCAACCCAGCATTACGTTTGTCATGCAGTACTTTAAAAATCCGTATGTGCCTAGTTTATCCAAGTGTTGTGGATCTTTTAAACCAAGCTAATGTAGAGGAATATAAATTCTTTTGCAGTTGCCCAGTGTTCAAGCCTGTCTCTTTATGCAGAGATATAATTGCTGGCCAGTATATGTTTTTGCAGTAACGACAGTCACCGCAGCTGTTGGAGTTCTGTCATGTTTATGCATGACCAGATATTGCAATAGGCTGGTAAGAATTTGCTGCAAGGAGCGCTTTCATTTTTCAGTCTTGGGAAGTGGGCTCCATCTAGTGTTTAAAGTAAAGATTAGACTCCAGTTCCTTTTCTTGAATGCCCTTGCAGTGTGGATAAAGGACATAGCGGAGGAATTGCGATAGGCATCGCTTTCGTTGATGATTATCTAGAATGAGACGTTTCTTGATACAGTCAGTATGCGAATGGCAACCTGAAACGCTGCGTCGGTCTTGCACGTGCACTTGAAGCTAAAATAATCCTTTTGTGAAATGGCACGTGGCTAAAAAGAAATTAAACCAGCATGGCAATAATGTGATCCTGGAATATTTTGTGGTTGGTTCCTATACATACTTTCACACTATTTGATGTGGCATGTTAGAAACCAGCATGTTAGTCTATAGAATCAGAATTAAAAAGCTAATTGCGGAGCTCTTTTAGGAAGTAATGAATTTTGAAATGTGTACCGGATATTAATATCCAGTTTTTCAATATGTAATGCTTCTCTTAAGAAGCATGTGGGGTTCTGTCCTTTATTTTTACTGTTTTCTTAATATTTCAGGTTTTGTAATATTTAATCCTCTGGTAAAGGCTACTTAATTTTTTTTTATTAAAAGGGATACCACGTTTTGACCTAATTTAAACTAAAATAGAAAAGTATTTGGTAGTTATTGTCTCATGTCTCCAGTGCCCTGATGATAAATAATGCTGTGAAACAGAGACAAGAAGCACGAAGAAAAAAAAAAAATTTTCATATGTTCAAGGTGGTGTTAATTCATCCAAGCAACTTCTGTTTTTTGTTGAAACTGGATCAGACCGAGAAAGTTGAAATACTTAAGACTGAACACAGATTTGCTTTCTCCACTGATCTTTTACACCCCAAACTGAAGAAGCGGGGACTCGGACATGTTTAGCCAGGAGGACACGGCAGCAAATCTGCAGTGAGGAAAACCCGGGCTATCTGAGGACCGTATTTAATTACCGGTACAGTGGCGTTGTGTCCGGTTGCGTTTTTCCCTCTGGTTAAAGGGAGATTTGAGGCCACTTTAACAAGCTTTTAGCCTGAGCTCTCTGGCACCTTGCGACCACGCTTTGAGACCGATGAGGGAAGAGGCAGGTGGGCGCCGTGCCCGGGCTGAGCGTGGCTGCGTGCCTGAGCCACCAGCCCCTGCCGGCCTCCCTGCGCGGGGATGTTGCAGACCCTTGCCGCAACTCAAAGGCTCGGTGGGGTTGTGTGACTTGCCCCCGTGGTCGCTTACCTTGAGGGCTGGGGGTCGGAGAGCTGCAGAGCCGCCTGCCTCGTGCAGCGGTGGAGGAGATCCCCGGCCCAAATCCCGAGACGGCTCTTGGCTTGTTTTCCGCCAGTTGCCAGAGCAGTGCGGAGCAGGGGCTGGGATCCAGTCCCGTGTCGTTGGCAAAGAGCCCGTTGTTGTTTCATCTGTAAAACATTTGGGGTCTGGGCTTTCCAGTTGACACTTGCGAGCTGAGCGCGGACAAAGTTAATGGGAACCATCTGGTGCCAGGAGGGAGCAGCGAGGTGGTTACCTCGGCCGCGTGAAGATGGGGAGCCGTTGCGGGAGGGTGCCGGGGCGCCCGCGTGTCTGCAGCGTGGGGGGATAGGGTTCTGAGCGGTGGCTGAAGAGAGCGCCCGTGGAAGTGGGGTGTGGGAGGTGAAATCCCCCTGGGTGCAGGGCAGCGCTGCCGAGCCCTGGGCACGGCCCCGGAGCCTCCCAGCGTTGGGCTGTGCTTGTTTCCCTTGGCCAAGGAAGGCGGCCAACTGTTGTGTAGGGGTGCTTAAGGATGTATAGGTACACACGCTTTCTTGACAACTCATAATTTTTTTTTTTTTCTTTTTTGGTGTAGTTGGCAACCTCTAATCTTCCAGTGCCATATAGGTGTGTTGAGGTGGACCTGCTGGACCACCTGGACTTTTTTTGCTGTTAAATACTGTCTTCTGTAGCCAAAAAAACGTTTCTTTATCTGTTGAATTTAAAAAAAAAAATGAAATAGCACATTGTTAAATTCAGTTTAGTTTTCCATGTTGCTTAATTTTACATTTCTCCTAAAGTGGACAATGAAAGCAAACGTGAGTTTGTGTCACTTGAGGCCTCTGGTTCTTATAGTGATCCAATAGATTACTAGATATCTTGTGGTGTTTGTTTTTTTTAATTACCTATTTAGAAGCATTAGTTACACTGCAATTTCTAAACAAAACTTGGAAATATCTGTTTCCCTTAAATCCTATAAAAACTCTTTTCTCTCTTTAAACAAAATTAAATTTGGTCCAAATCTGAAGTGACACTGTGCCTTGAAAACCTATTTGTAAAATTATAGATCAAAAAGGCAAGGCAGTATTTTTCTTTTTGGAGTGCCTGATAATACAGTGTTGTCAACTCAAACACTGCACCACGCACAAACCAGTTTGCATGGTAACCAACCCCTTACTTCTAGCTAAGGCTAAAATTGACCACAAAAGCCTTACAGGTGGTTTGTGTTGTCACCCACCAGGTAACGGGATGGGACGCCTGACTCACATTCTTGCTTTGAATCTGTGAGAGTTGGGCTTTGAACCCATGCTTGCCATGTCCAACTCCTCTGGTGATCGTGGTGGTGGTGTCTCACTGCCAAGGGAGATGGTTTGGTTTGGTGCTGGCAGAGGAGGGAGGGTCCCCAAAGAGTCATCCCCACCCCCCAGCGTGGCCCCATGGCGGAGCTGCACCGGTGCCTCCTGATCAGATCCAAAATAGCTTGTGGTGAAGCTCGATGGAGGAGGGAGAAACCTCAGAAAGGTTGGACTTGGTCGTGATGCCGAACTGCAGACGGGGGGGTGGTGGTGGCACCAGGGGAAGCTCGTAAATAATGGGTGCTGCTGCGTCCACCAAGTCCCTCTGCTGAGCGTAGAAGAGCCTAAAGTGACGAAGCAAATGCCAAAATGGTCCCTCTGCACCGCAAAATGGCAAAGTTGAGGATAATCTAGAGGAGAGATGCTTTGCTGTACTTGGGAGAGCTGTTGCAGAGTTTATGGCAGCAATTAAAAAGGAAAGCAAAGTCTTGAGAACATGAGGTTGGAAAGGTGGTTCTGGCACATGAAAAACAGGTCTGGAGCTTTCTGATCACTTCTGTTGCCCTGTTAGAGGAGGAAAGTGCTAAAATAGAGACAGGGAGTGGAAAAGAGCAGTAGTGGTTCATGGTTTCAAGTAGTGCAGGTCATGAAGAAGATGTAATTAGTCCTGGCCTATTTAACCTGAAAGAAAGAGAAAGCTATAAATAAAGGGTAGGGAACAAAAGAGGTAGAATATTAAGAAGGCTTGACTAGTTCAGATTCAGTATCCCAAGTAAAATTAAGGTATAAAATCATTTATTAGCCATCAACATGTTTTCTTTTATGGTAGAGGTAGCAGATACGCAATGCACTATGGAAGTAAATAATAAGGGTAGGCAGTCGGCATCAGCTAACTGAAGGGCTAGGTGGTGTGTTTTAGGAGAAAGAGAATACACTAGTACATCAACTCGCTAGATTAAGGGTGCTGAGATGACAAGATCCTTAATTTAGATCAGTATTTCAGAGCATGGTATGGTCTGCTCCTGGCTGTCAGCGTTCCTTCACGTGGTGGGCGCAGCACCCGTGTCGCAGTAGATGTATGTTCGTTTCTCTCGTGCTTCCATCTCTCTTCCCCACGCAAGCTTGAGCCTGCTGGTTTGGGAGCTAGACCTAGCCGGTACTTAGAGTTTTGCGTTGGTCTTGGTTACCTGACTTGAACTCCTTTCTGCCTCTGCCGGGGACCGATGTCTTTGGTAGCTAGGCATCTTTGAGCGTAGCCGCACGACCTGTTGGGTCTGTGCCACGGTAGCATGTGACATCGGAAATTTATGAGCCAGAAACTTGCTGCTAAAAGGACATCCATTTAAACTGGAGGAGAGGAAATCAGGAAGGCAACTTTACCATCCTGAGATTGATAGTATTGGTTTCATGGTCTAAACTGTTGCTTTTTATCATTAAATGATCTCTTTACTTGGGGAAGAGATGGATCTGCTAACATCCTTCCTTCTTAATGCGCCTATAAGAAATAATGACAAACGTCATCGTATTGTAGCTCTGTTCTCGCAAGTTCGACGTTGTGAAGTGATTTGCTTTTGGTTTCTTCTATGCTAATAGAGACATTAATGGTTTCTGAAGGAAAGCTTGCTCTAATAGGGATATGATTTAGTGGGGGACTTGGTAGTGATAGGTTAATGGTTGGACCCGATGATCTCGGAGGTCTCTTCCAACCAGAACAATTCTATGATTCTATGATTCTAATTTGTAGACATTAAATTGGTAAGAATTTGCCTGTTGTCATTGACGTATTTTCTTCTTTGTCTGACCTTGTTCACCTGGCATTAAAATCATATTACTGAGTCTCAGTTTAAAAAGTACTACAGCTAATAGGGAAAACCTTTGCTTTAAGTGTTTTGTTGGCTTGATCTAATCTGTATCCTTAATGTCCACTGTGGGACTGGATCCAGCTCTTCAGTGCTGACAAGTGCCTTTTAGCTTCATTTATTTATTATGGGGAAAACAATTTAAAAGCTTAGTTATTAAAGCCAGTTTTTATAGGAGAAAGTAATGAAATTGCCCAGTCCAAAGACACAAGTTATACAACTTGATATCTAATCTTAAATAGCACTATTAAAGCCAAATACCCACCATTAAAATCACTCGAGGTTCATTTTGTTACAAAACCCAAGAAGAATGCCTTCTGACATAACACCTTGTAATGCAATGGCCAAAAAATACTGCCCTGCTTGCTTTGCCAGGCTGCCCGCCCTTGCAGTAAGCGTCCCTTGTGCCTGAAGCCCAAGCACGTTTGCAGCTATTCTCCTTACAAAAGTAGGTATGAGGTTAGTCGGAGTTATTTGTGATCTGATTGCTGGGTAAATAGCAGTATAAAACTAGATCGGACTGGAGTATGCAACAGCACTTGTAATGGTTTTTTCCTTCCTCTCTTAATTTCTGCTTTGCTCTGAGGTTATAAAGGGCAACACCTACCTGAAAGTGTTTGTTTCTAGAAAAACTGGGATATGATCTTAATTTGTCAATTAAAGCATACGTGTTCTCACATATCAAAAAAAGCTTATAACTTTTTTTTAGAATGCACAATACAATATTGAATTCCTGAAGATTTGTTTTTCTTGATAATTCTGGTTAAGGGAAGAATTGGCAGCTGGTCAGAAAGGTGGGGGAAAAGAAAGTGCTGAATTAATGTTGTAAGAGGGGAAGAAGAATTTCATTAATTCCAGAGATGATTTTACTTTTTGTTTGATTTGATTGCTTTCACGCTTTGATTTGCATTAGCATGCAAATATTTCGTCCTTGCTGTGCTCAGTGTTGAAAGAGATAAAATAAAGCAAATTACAAACAGAAGCGATGAAGACAAATCTTTTTCTTCCAAAGGAAAATGTAAATGTTATCAGTACTAGGAATTTTTTTTTTTTTTAAAAGTATGCTTCTCAGAAAAGTGTGCTAATCACAGAGTTTTGAATATTTAAAGATCAATTTTGTCATTATATCAAACTAGCTCAATCAGAGCAGGAAAAACGCAGTATAGATAAATGATGATGCCTCTGAGTGAGATATTTGAGAAGATATTGTCACCAGAGTGTATTTATAGAGCTCTCAGGAGCTGTTCAATATTAGCACTGCACAGGAGTGGTACCTTTTTGCCTCCTGGTCTGGCTTATTTTACCTCCCATATTTCAATGTGTTGTTTATTTTTGAATAAGAAATAAACCATCACTTCTGGGGTTTTTTGGAAATGAGGACTTTGACATCCGTTCTGAAATACACTGGTATTTCATTTTCTGGAAGAAGAAGGGGAAAAAAAGCATAGGGAAACTAAAATATCTGATGATGATCTGAAAAAAAGACTTCTTGTGTGGGGGAGTAATCCTTTCAATACTTAAAGGGGGCTTATAAGAAAGATGGGGAAAAACTTTTTAGCAGGGCCAGTTGCAATAGGACCAGGGGTAACGGTTTTAAACTAAAGGAGAGGAGAATTAGACTAGACATAAGGAAGAGGTTTTTCACAAGGAGGGTGGTGAAACACTGGAACAGGCTGCCCAGAGAGGTGGTAGATGCCCCATCCCTGGAAACATTCAAGGTCAGGCTGGACGGGGCTCTGGGCAACCTGATCTAGTTGAGGATGTCCCTGCTTATTGCAGGGGGGTTGGACTAGATGGCCTTTAAAAGGTCCCTTCCAACCTAAACCATTCTATGATTCTATGAATCACTTCATGTCTTCCTGACTTGTATTAAGTCCTAATATCTGCCATTTTATTGTTGAAAGAACATAGTATTTTTATTATTTTACAAAGGAAATGTTACTTGTAAAATCTCTAACTGCACTACATCTCAGATCAGCCTGATGGATAACTTTTTACATATGTTGTAGTAGGAATTTGATGGCTTTACGTTTAAAATTCAGTGTTGCTGATGTTATAGTGGTACTGCTCCGTATATTATTAGAATGGCTTGCTGCAATGTTTCCAGTTTAAAAAAAAAAAAAGGAAAAAAAAAAAAAGGAAAAATAAAAAGGAAAAAACCCTTTTGCTTGAAGCCTGCTGGCAAGAAGGTGGATGAGAGAAGGGTGTGTGCATAAAGAGGGGTTGCAGTCTGGAGGTAAAGCAGAAGATGCAGAGGCCATCGTGCCATGAAAAGTTAAATTAGGCAATGTTCATGCACACACTCCACATTTGCTTAAGACAGGGTATGTGAGCAGTCTCATTAATGTCAAAAGGCCCCCTTACATGCTTGAAGTTAAGCAGATTTATAATTGTTTGTTGGATTATGTCCCAAGCCCGTCTTGTGAAAATATTGCTTCTAATAAATTCCTACTGCTTGATGCAAAGAAGAGGAAAGAAAATCTTTGAACCACCTATTGTACCACCAGAGAAAAGAAATAATGAGACAGAAATTGGGGACCCTTTTATTGACAAATGCGGCCTCTCCCCTGAAGCGCGCCTGCGACTCCCCGGTGGGGTGTTCTCCCCTTGAAGCCCTGCCGTGGTTTTGCCTCTCCTCGCCACGTTACTTGTTGCAACACTCGGATGCCCTTTTCCCGCCCTGCCGCGTACGGATGAGTCCTTTGGATCTCCCCCCGCTTCCTTCTCTAAATGATTAACTGCTCTTGACCTCCGCTGGCCGTCGTGCCTGGCTCCTCACCGCGGCGTCCCGCGCTCGCTGTCGCGCCGCGGGGAGCCCGGGTGCCTCTCCCGGTGCTGCCCTGGCTCCAGCACGGCTCTGCCTGGCACCTCATCCCCGTGCCGCCCGTCACCCGTCTCCCTGCCGCCGTCGCCCCTTCGTGTCACCCACTCGCCCCGGGCAGCTGCGCGGGGTGCAGGAATGATGAGGTTAGCATCTCTCTCCGCACAGACACGCAAGCGTCTGGATGGTTTCCCACATTTCTCATTTTTCCCTTGAATCCCTCATTTTCTGATTGAAATGCTGTGTTCACATTTACCAGCTCTTTTCATTTTCCTGCTACTCCGGTTTTTGTGGCTCTCCTGGAGCTGAGGCAGAGGACTGCACACCCAGTGACACTTTCTGACCGAGATCAAAATGGAAACACAAGGCCCAGGACCCCAGGAGCAGCACTAGAAAGCTTATTTCTGTTTGGATACCTTACTAGAACGGCTGTTTTGAACTGATTTAAAGTTTAAAAAAAGGGTCTGAAACTTCCCTTCGAAAGCCTTGCAACATCTTACGGCTATAGGCTGAGAATTGCCTTTGAAGTATCCCAGAAGTGGAGCCATCTGGCTTGCTATTACTATCTAGAGTGGTCACCAAAGACAGCTTTCGCTGTTTAACCTCTACAAAATGTTCCTTGCCCTTAATGAATGTCTGCTGCCAACCTTAGATATGCAGATGACGTCTCATGGGGAGAAGGAAATCATTGCAATAAGGTTAACATTTTAGCCACTAATTTGTACTTTCCAAATGTTCATATTTACTGGAAGAGATTTTAATTATTTCATTTTAAAGCAATTAGATTTGTTCTTATGTCTGGGCACAAAAGAATCCGTAGATATCTAGCTCATCACATTTATTCAGTACATATTTTTTTCATTATATCAAATTTCTCTGAACGTTTGAATATGAACACGCTAAAGTACAGTGGCTTAACTATTTTTTTTTTGCATATGTAACACATTATATAAATGCATCTTTCATCCATGATGAGGGTACTGTGCTTGCAGTAAGAATTGTACTTTGGCCAGCAACATAAAGATCTACGTGTGTATTGAATAAATACATCATGACTACTGACGAAAACCTCCTCCCCTTCCGCCTCCCCATGAAGTGCTGCTGCTTTCTCCTACGCCGGTTTGCTTCTGGATATGTTCTTTCTAAATGTGGTTAAATGGCAGCCTGGCCTTTATTTCGTCACTGAGAGGAATGACGCTAACATGCTGCAGAACGTGTCTGGCAGAAAGCGCGCAACCATTTTGACTTTTCGGGATAAATTAATTCTCTCCTTCTCCTATGGTGTCATGGTGTTTAGTGTAGAGCTCTGCTGGTCCAGCATAAGCGCATCCTTCCCTCGACTCTTCTTCTTGCCTTTGCTGTCTCAGGTTCATGGTCCAGCTCCTGCCCTCCCTCTCGTTTCTCTGCCTCTGCTTTCACCTGGAGATTTCTTCCAGAATGATAGCTGGTAAAATATTGGTTAGCCCGCTTTCCTTCTATGTTTTGTTCTTCTTTTTCCTCTATTAAACAAGAAGAGAAAATTCTTGCCTGCTGCCCTTTTCTAGGTTCTCCTTTCCCCTGGCTCCTGTACAAAATATAGCCAGAAAAGGACTTCTAGTAGCTGTCAAGTTTTCAGGCCAGCACCTCAATTTGCGGAATAGCTCTTGTGAGCATTTTATTTTCCTTAAAGCTCTCTTTTGTGGTGACACCTGGAGAAAAGCAGTGGCTGCTGGTTACGGGCTGGCTGGGCATCCGTGGGCTTCCCTCGCCTGCCCTGCTGTGTCCCGGGAACTGCCTCTGGCTCCGGCCCTATGCCTCGGTTGCGAGCTCTGCCTTGAAGCACGTTTGGGAGGGATGCAACTGCTGCTCCTTCATGCAGTGACATACCTCCTCCTGATAATGAAAGTAATAAAACATTAACAGGCTCTTGCGTAGGAGAGAATAGCATTTTGCAATTATTAATCAAATCCAAACCTCCTTACTTCCAGCAGCAGAAGGTTGGGCTCTTGGACCCAGGGCAGAGAGAGATCTTTTCTGCACAGCTTTTCTGCACGGTCTTTGCAACTTCTTCCATATGCTTTCCCCATCTGGGATGGTGTGCTTTGAGTCCAGTGACTTATTATTAATTATTATTATTATTTATTTTTAGCTAGAGATTTGTGAGAAGGACGTTCCTCGTCCCTTTGGGGTAGGTTGTACTCGGTGCTGAGCTGAGGGACACGCTATCTCTTTTTGTGGGTCTCCCAGAAGGTAAAAGTTCAGCAGAGCCTGGTGGTCAGAGCAGCAGCAGTTGATGGGAGGACGTTATAGCAGCACAAGAGGTTTAAGAAAACAATCCTAGTTTGTTGTTGATTTTCCTAGGATCCCGTCCCCCAGAGATCCACAGGGTCCTGGGTGATGTCTGTGGCCTCTTGCCCAGCAGAGCAAGCTCGTCTCTCTTAATAACAACTGTCTGGGAGGACCACTGGGAGGGATTCTTGCTAGCTAATTATCAGCCTTCAGCATCTCCTCAGCCTTTTTCTGAGCTGAATATTGGAGTCAAAAGCAGCTGTACAAGCAATTTTTGAAAATATGATATGTGAGAAGTTACTTCTGCCAAATAAGCTGCATTTTGCCTGTTGAAGCCATTTTGTATTTTTTTTTTTTATTTTGCTGTAACTTCATGCTGTGTACTAGAATTAAGTAACGTCTTCTGGGCTGATCTGAAAGTTTCCATGATAAGGCTACATATGTGTATACTAAAAAATAAATCAAAATCAGTAGGAATAGTTCTTCATTATACTAATTAACAAATGTTGCCTTAAGATTCATATGCTTGAAAGTGATTAATAAATGATACAAAAATAAATCATTTTGTTTTGTCCACTTTGTTTGCTTACAAGCAGTTTCTGTAATTCTGCATTGAAATGAGTTTTCGTATCTAGCCTATGTTGTAGCAAAACATACTATAACATACCAAGCAGAAATGTAAACAAATCATCAGTTCATAGGGTAAGATCCACTGCTGTTTAGTTTGTAAAGAGTTGCCTTTTTTAAAATTTTATTTATTTATTTATTTATTTAACTTAAAGTTTATGTAAGGCAATGCATGGCAAAGAGATTAGTCTTTTATTCCCTCCTGAATCCTCCCCCCGCCCCGACTTTATAAAACACGTGCACAGAGTCCACCAGATGCTTTGGCAATTACGTTAGCAGAGGTATTCCTCAGGTTTCTGCATTGCATTTGGCGGATGTCACCTATGGTGGCTGCTGAGGAGACGGTGAACAGGGCGGTTGGTGGTCAGTGGCCCTGGCTATCATCACTACGGGATGGAGGGAGGAATGCTTTAGAAATGCCAAGCAAGTCCCAGGCGCTGGTGGCTTTGCAGGGGAAGGAAGCTGCCTTTATTCAGCTCTGCAAACACTGCAGAGAGTCATCAAAGTCTCCGAAGCTCAGTAAGCTGTTCCAAAATCCATTTAACTCTTTACCGTGAATATTTGGTATAAATATAGCTGTTCAGATGAAAAAAAAAAAAAAAAGGCAACAATCTGTATGCATTTTGTTCCCGAATTAGGCTCCTCAGGATTAGGGTTTTGCTCTCTTTCCTCATTTAGAAATAGTCACCCACCCTCTTTGCAAGTGTAAATTGCTCTTCTGTAATGAGATCAGACCTTCACCAATTTACAGTAGTAGAGAATAATTTGGCTCATTATACATTTGATGAGATATGATCTGGGAGGCTATCTTTGCACGGATGGATAGTAAAATAAACATTAAGGACTAATAAAAAATGTCATATCCTCCACCGCTGTGCTCTGGCTGCGAATACGGGGATATATCATTACATACGAGTGGAGCAAAAGTATCCGTGGGTCAGCTCCATGGGTCATCCGAGACGAAGGCTTTTCTCTTCTTCCTACTTCTGTTGTGCTAAAGTCTGTTTTATCAGTCAAGGTGGCAAGAGGCTCAGGTTTAATCCTGGGTTTAGCCCATGTCCTGGCAAAGCGGAGCTGCCCTTTACACAGGCATAAGTGGGCTTTTTTGTCTAATGGAAACACGAATCCTGATGAAGTCTCTTAGAGCGGTACCAGGCTGATTTTAAGGGTGGGTGTATAGAACCATAATCAGCATTTAAAATAAAACCAGTCACCTCAAAATTGTGTTGTTCCTGCAATTTGGTTGAGTTAAGTAATCAATCACCCTTTGACAGCCAGCTGGCTACAGGCAAGGCTTTCACGTTCCTGTGGTTTCGGCGCAGATCCTCAAAACCTCCACCACTGTGACAGCCCTGGCAACTGGCTTCTGCTGCCCAGCACCGATGGTCCTTTGGGAAGAAAGTTGAATGTGCTTGCTTCCCCCCCCCCCCCCAAAGAAAATATGTGGCAATGGTATTTTCTGTGATACTGGTAAATTTTGTGTGTTCCATCCCTGGTGGTGTGAGTTCTGGAAAGGGAAGTGGGAGAATTAAGATAAAACTGATAGCGAGGTGTGAGGAGTGTACTTTAAAAGTAGTAACATAAATTACGTAAAGGTCCTCCTTTGTAATCTGTTTTAAGAGTTAAATTATTTTTGTTTCGCAAGCTTATATATATGTCAAAATTAGTAATAAATTAATATAGAAAGTGAATTTTGCTGAAAGGCTGCTATTAAGACTTCTGTGGAAAAGAACATATGAAGGAGCCCTGCTGCTGGCCATGGTTACTGCATATTCTTTTCCAAGTATTTTTTAAAAATACTTTGGTTTCTTACATAGAAATACTTCCCCAGTTTTGTAACACTATATATAATGAATTAGATAATGTTATGCTTCTGGCTTATTCATGTCTTGCGTGTGGACTTTTCTGGACTGGCTTCTTACTCTGTGCAATACATGTGATGTTTTTACCAAACACATTAAGAGGAATGGGCAGAAAATGTCTAAAGGGGTCACCTTGAGCTTGTAATTTTCATCCTTGCAGTGTAAAAATTCGGAGCACATGAGTTTTTCACTCCGTCGGCACCACGGGTGAGTAGGGTTGGGTTATCTCTGTTCTTAGTAATGACAGAGCTCTTTGCCTGGTTGTTTTTGCATAGAGAAGAACTAAATCGTGCTTATAATACTAGAAGGCAATGTATATTACACATTTTGTGGGCTAGGAAGCACTCAGGAAAACAAAGATGGCTTTGGTGAGGTGGAGTAATCCTCCAGCCTCCTTCTCAGGAGGCTTGGGTTTAATTTCTAGGCTACGCTACTTCAAAATAACCCTTTTCCTCCCTCAATTAGTGCTGATGGCCAGACCAGAGTGTTTCAGCTGCCGGGCGAGGCCTCCCTGCCGCGAGTCGGAGATGCGTTCTCTGGTGGCACTGACCGCAGGTGAAGCGTCCGCGAGGGCAGGGCAGTCCCTCAGCGCCCGGGGCTGCGCCCCGCGGATGCTTCGTTCTCTTTATCCACCAGCTGCTTTGAAATGGGTCGTGACAGCGCTGGAGTCTGCGCCACGGAGCGGGCGCCCGGGCTGCGGGAGGGGTGATGTACGGACCTGCTGTGCTTCAAATCCGAGGGTGACGTCTCCCTAAATCAGAAACATTAACTTGATTAAAATGTACTGTGTTTTGCGTGATTACATGGCTTTATCTGATGTGGGATGCGGAAGATGCCTGTTGTCCACTGACACCACAGCCTCCCTCGGATGCACAGCCGTGCTGCTTGTGACAAAGGCACGGTTGCAAAAATGGCAGAGGTCCTTCTCGTGTGCCGACCAGCGTGGGGTCAGGCCCGCAGCCCCCTGCCTGCACGCAGAGCAGGCCTGCAGCGAGGTTTGGGCAGAATCTCCTCCCAAAGTCCAGCCATGGGTTGCCCCAGGACTTGGTGAAGTAGGTGGGAGCCTCGTGGACTGTCTGGCTCTTGCAGAGGTTTTTCAATTACGCCAGGAATTTCGGTCATTGAGCGGGACCTTATTTTGCTGCACATTGTACCAATTTCAAGCTGGAGTGGAAAATTAAGGCTTGGGTTTTTATCCCCCCAAGGGAGAGTCTGTATTCCACTGGGAGGTGGCAGCAAAGCTTTTCAGACCTTTTTTTGGTTTTTGTGGGAATTGCAACTGGACTATAATGCACAATTTTTTTCTATTATTATTGTTATTATTTTGTATTCTACCTAAATGTCTCCTTTTACTTCTGATATCGATGGGGAGGGTAAACGCAGATCAGTCAGGACAAAAAAGGCCTTGTGTGTGTATATATATATATTTTTTTTTTTTTTTTTTTTTAGAGTATGCTTCACCTCAACACAAACCTCATTCGTTTGCTTTGCAAGTACACAGATAGAAAAGCTTGTCCCAGGTTCTGCCGGGGGTTCATTACTAGTGTGAATCAGCGTCCCAGTACAGCGCCGGCGTCCTTGGTAGCATGCTCAGGTAGCATCCAAGCACAGCGGTAGCGGTCTGAGGGAGGAAGGACTTGGGCCACTGAAGGGACTTTGTGTAGCACGTCCTCTGAGCAGCTCTCGGGGCAGGACCTTCTCTGGTGTCACATACAACTATGGGGAAAAAGAGCTCTTGAGGAAGATGCTCCCTAAACGTGATGCTTTTGGAAGTTAAACCTATTGCCTTGAATTATTCTCAGAAACTACCCAACAGCTAAGGCAAATCTTTTTTATCTTTGGTGATAAGTAGCGTGATCTGAAATTCCACGTGATAATTGGGCAATTGCATTTCTTCTTGTTCCTGACAACTTCCCAAGCCAAGGCTGCGCTCAGAGCACACTGTAATCCTCTAGTCTTGAAGTTCATCAGCCAGTCTAGGCACCTACAGCGTAAAGCTATTGCGGGGCTGCTCTCCTCAAGTGCGGCTGAAAACATAAAATGATTGTATATGAGAATATGCAGAATAATTTTGGGAAGTGAGTAAGTAGGGTGTTAAACATTTTTAATAAGTAAACCCATGCTCTTCATGTTGCCTAAAGATGTTATTTTCAAAATCTTTTACGAGAGTCTGCTTTTTATCTTTCATGTCTTTCATTTTATGCTGTTTTAAGATTTCACAAGTGAATATGCTCTGCTTCTGTGGAAAAAGGTAATGCAGGCTCCAGATGTGATTTCATTCTCTGCAGAGATAAATTTAAACCTAATGATTCCTTACAGGCTTTGAATCGGCCATTCTTCTTTTTTTTTTTTCTTCCTTAATACCTAGGTGATGAATTACAAAAGTAATTCAAACTTTGTTTTCCAATTCTTTTCCTCTTCTGCTGGCAGCTGGCAATTCTTTCACTATGATGCATATCAAATCGCAACTCACTGAGGCTTCTCAACAATAGGCGTGCAAAGCTCTCGCGTTGTGATGTTCCTCAGGGTTTACACCTCTGGGTTGAGAATATGCTGGTAGATATGAAGTCATTGAGGACTGCTGATCTGAGAAGCCTTAGAAAGATTTGATTTTGTAATTTAAAAAAAAACAAATTACCCCCCATCCACCCCTAACTAGTTGCTCAGAAAGTCATTACTCTTGCTGCTTTTTATGCCCTTTGCACAACCTTTCAGAATCATTTGCTTTAGAAAATTGAACGATGAAACAGTCTTGACAAAATCAAGTTGAAGGCTCAAATAACAAAGGGTGCAATTGTAATGTTCCTGCTGCTAATGAAATGTAATTTAACAAGTCAGTTCAATAATTTGCTTCTAAACCCCAGAGTAAAGTTTCATTCAGTGGCTGTCAAATTTAGGATACCCCAAGCCTTGTAGATGAAGCAAAGACCATGTTTATAGCCCATTTACACTGGGAGCCAGACTGTCAATGTGGCGCCCTGCCAGCTTGGGCCAGATGTGGATCTGGCTCCATACGGAGAGCACGAGATCTCTGTTATTTGCAACTAGTTTTTGACCCTGACATCCAATCCAGTAACCACAACTGTAGCTGAATTGCTAGCAAACAGCAATTTTTTTTTTTTTTTTTTTTTTGCACAGTAGAAACATGTGTCAAGCGTAGATGATGAGGTCCATGTGCTGTTACTGGTGTCTTCTAGGAGGTTGGGCAGCCTTCCTCCCGTCGCTCTAGCAGAGGGCTAGATGTCACGTGCAACCACACGACAAAAACCCCTAGGACAGTAGCATGTGGAGCTTTAATGCTTTGGGAAGGGACGGAGGAGGAGGAGGAAGCAAAGCTGGCCAAAGCAGGTACATAGGGACATGGTTAAAATATTTTGCATTGCAAAATTGCAATGCCCTTGGCGTGGGCAGGTGATTACATCCCAGCTGAGATCACCAGCAACTATTTTTGTGTGGGGCCACACGCAAACCTTTCTGAGGGAGAAGCCAGCCACGTCACTTACGGGTTCAATTAAATACTGTAGGAACTTAGATGACAATTAGCATCCTAGCATCAATACTTTGCTTCAGTGGTGACGGATGGAGTGATTTACCTTCCATGAACTTTCTACTTGAGAAACAATTCTCTCTCTATTGTGGGCAAAGTGTCATTAAACAGGAATCTCAAAAGGATGAGTCAGCTAATTCTGTTCCTTTCTCCAGCTTCCTGCTTTTTTCTTCATCTTTCATGTCTAATATTAATTTGGTTCTTTTGGAGACAGCCATTTTAATTGATTAAGTAGACCTGAAATGTTGGTGATGCGTTGCCAACATTTTTAACAAGATGTTCCTTCAAAAAATCATCCATCAGCTTCATGCTCTTTTCAGAGGAGGGGAAAAAAGAAACCTATCAATTCTACATCCTTCACCTCATTCCCCAAAAGATCAGTCGTTCCTCCTCGTTCCATGTCTGGTTTAGTACTTCCTAGCTTGCACTGATTTTTGCGTGCCTTCCCCTGAGGGTAGTGAATGCTCCCAGAAGCAACGCTAGAAGAAACTGATCCTGTTCCTTCTGCAGGAAGATGGTTTGGGGACCTTTTCTAATGAAGGCTTTGGGAGCAGAGTTTGCACTGCATTACTTGGGCTGCCTTTGAAAGCAGTGAATGCTTATCAGCTCCAGCCGGCTCGATCCGAGGCTTGAACATGAGCTGTTAAGAGGCGTGACAGGATTCGGGTCTGAATGGGTGGACCTGCCAG
This sequence comes from Phoenicopterus ruber ruber, assembly GCA_009819775.1. Classification (NCBI taxonomy): domain Eukaryota; kingdom Metazoa; phylum Chordata; class Aves; order Phoenicopteriformes; family Phoenicopteridae; genus Phoenicopterus; species Phoenicopterus ruber. The sequence goes on from CM020216.1 coordinate 115,175,020, forward strand.
GTGACTTTATGCTCCGAAAACTTTTTCCCCTGTTAAGTGTAAGTGATTCCCGTTCACTGTTACAGTGCCATGCGAAGGATTGAATTTTTGAGGAGTTAGGAAGGGAGAACCACAAAAAGCTGCATTAGTGGACTAGGAGGGAACTTGGTGAAGCTTAGCAAAGAAAAATGCAGAGTACTGCACCTAGGAGGGAATAAGCCTAAGCAGCAGCACAGGCTGGGGGATGGCTGCCTTAGTAACAGCTCTGCAGGAAAGGACCTACAAGTTTTTTTGGTGGACGAGCTGAACATAAGTCAGCAATGCGCCTTTGCAGCAGCGAAGGCCAACCACAGGCAGAAATCATAGAATCATTTAGGTTGGAAAAGACCCTTAAGAACATCGAGTCCAACTGTAAACCTAACGCTGCCAAGTCTGCCACTAAACCATGTCCGTGATGATTGAAAAGAGCATAGATGGCATGTCAAGAGAAGTCCCCCCTACTCAGCAATGGACAGGCTGCATCTGGAGTCCTGTGTCCAGTTTTGGGTCCTGCTCCCATAGTAGAAAGCCTTTCAATTTTAGAATGAGGATTATCAAGATAGCAAGGTGCTGGAGGACGGAATGATGGTCCAAGAGAGGAAGGAAGAGCAGGAATGACTTCTAGTCTGGTGTTTCTCTTGGAAAGTGTTTTTTCTGCCCGTAATTATTCCTGATTTGAAACACTTAGGCTAACCCTTTTATCCAAAAGGGGTGTGTGCCTCACCTGGAGTGGAAAAGAAGGGATTTGTTTTTTCCCAAGCCAAAATTATCTTAAACTTGTTTTCACGAATGAAAGGATAATGTGTTGTTTTACCTGTATTCAAATATTTTGACAGTCCTTTCTCAAAAATTCTATTATTCTCGTGCTTTCAGGCAAAGCCTATTAGCCTGGCAGGGTGCGTAGCTTTTTGGCAAGGCTATACTGCATGAAATACTGCACGAAAACTTTGCGTTCAATGAGGATTTGAACAAGTTGATAAGACTCGGTCTGGATGGAAGGAAAGCCTCAGAGTGGAGAGTACGACAAGGGTCAGAACACGGGGGAAAAGAAGGGAGCAGCAGAACAGAAGCAAGTCAGAGGAAGGGACTGGAGGGTGGTATCTTTGTGTTGTCCTGGGTAGGACCCATTCAGTGGTGTGCTTGGAAGCCAGCCAGGCTCCCATTTGCTTTTTGCAGAAGGGCTGTAATAAATGGGACAAGGCGATGCAGGTGATGAAATAGCAGACTTGACTTGAGTGATCACTCAGTCCTATCCATTGCCCCAGAGCTCCTCCTATATCACTTTATCTGAATTTTCTCTTTTCTGAGGTTTGAGCTGAGATTTGAGAATCACAGTGCAAAAAAAATGATGAGCTGTAGCTGAAAAGTATTGGGATTGTGCTAGAAGATACCACCCGGTGTAAGCGCTCTTCCCTGGGTGGCACAAGCTGGGCATCTCGAATTGATAGATGCTTTTGACTTTAATGTGTGTGGCACAGTCTCCTGGGTAAAATGGTGGCTGGAATGATGGTGATTATCAGTATTGATGGCTATTCTTGCAGTACTCATTTATCAGTATTAAGCACTACAGGAAAGCATGTGAGGAAATTGATAATTCTGTCTTCATAGCTCAATTCCTTTTAAATACTATTCACCCTTTACACTGGATGAGGCAGCAGTTCCTTCCTGACCAAAAAAAAAAAAAAAAAAGGGAGGGGGGGTTGGAAATAGTGCTTCAGTAGAAGGCAACTTAATTCTGGCATTTCTTAAATACTGACCTCTGTAATATTAATGTTAATTTAATATATTCTGGTGGGTAATTTTACCTATAAAATAGGAATACAATTTCAGTTTTGTCAATTTTCTATTGTAAAAGTTGGCTCTAGTGCCATGTTCCTCTGATGTTTGTCAGTCTGCCTACATCCTCAATGTTATCTGCGTAAGAGGAGAGGGCCGCAAATGTCTTTGCCTTGTCCAATTCACTCAAAGAAAAGGAAAAATGGTCTTTCAGGGGCCTAGTGGGCCGTTCTGCTCCATGGGCTTCCACCATCCCTTTCACCCTGCTGATAGCAAATACATATTTCTTCTGCATTTTGGCTCCTGCTTATGATACTGTTAGAGCCTTTATTTTTAGAGTCGCTATCTTTTCTCCTGCTGCCATATCTGTCTGCAGAGTATTGCACTCCTGCCAAGTTACGCTTGCTCTAGACACAACATAAACAAAATTACGTGTAAGAAATGTGAAGTTGCTTGGATTCACTGTGAAAAGTGGTTTTGGTCTCAAAATAATTTCACTTGAGCCCTGTTGCTAATCTTAATCCTGGCTGTCTAAAGCAAGGGTTATCTGTTGTTGATGTGTACAGTGCTGCTTTAGCTCTTATCACTGCCTGGAGTTCTGAGATGCTACAGGAGAAGAATTAATAAAGTTACTTATGTGTATCAATAGAAAAAGCTTTCTCATTTTCATACTGACACTTGAAAATGATCACTAGAACTGTTAAATAAATTGGGGGTGAAGGAAAAAAAAAAACACAACACAAAAACAGGAAAAGAAAAGATAGGAGAAAAATATTTATCTTTCTTTAAAAAAGGTAGCCCAAATAGTAGATGCTGCTAAGGACAGGAAAGATTTTATTCAGTGTCCTCTGAGGTCTGTCTTCATCCCAAATCCATTAGTTTTCTGACGATTAAGACTGTCATGCAAACCACAAGAAAAATTTAGGCATGTTCTGAGAAAGTAAAATACTTGTGCTTGAGGACACATTACTTTGATGCTAAGAAAAGAAAAAAAAAACCACCAAACAACTTCGTTTGGCTAGTGTTAGTTCAGAAAATGCCTGGTTTCAGTTAGCTCCGAGGGGTAAATACTTTGAGGCTGAACTTCAATAACATGTGTTACTCCAACATTGCTTTGATGACTTTTTTTTTTTTTAACTTGTGGAAGAGTCACGGAAACAGAACTGAATCGGTAATTTGGATGGGTCCCGGTATCTGATCCAGTGCTGGCACAGGAGGATGTAGCTACACTTTGCAGCTATTATGGTAACAGAGACCCATTGAAAGCCAATTTTTGTTAAGGCTGTTTTTGGAAGAGACGTTTAGATGTTATGAAAACACATATACAGTTGATTTTAAAAAAATCTTTCATTGAGAGACATGGAAGTAGTTGAATATAATGAAAATGTTAATGTTATTCCTCCTTCTCTCCTGTGTTGTGTAGAACTGCCTGGTATCTGGTGGGACTAAAATGGGTTCGACTCTCCCTTATCTAGATAGTGTTCTGCAGTTGGGAGATAAATGTGGTGCCACAAGCAATGATGAAGGGGAGGAATTTGATTAATTAATTGCAAAGCAAGGCACAGATGAGCCCTAGTCTAGAGGACCCTGGCTCTTGGGGAGGCATGGAGCTACACAGTTCATGGGTGATGTTCTCCTCTAGGACTCGTTAGAATAAAACAAGCTGTAGAGGAGAAGTCCCAAACTGCTCTGATCCTGAGCGAGTGAGCCCAAGAAAACGTTATGCTATGCTTGACAACATGTGGAGCAGTGTCTTGCAGTGATTTAAAACAAACCAAAAAAAAAAAAGGATTACGTGGCCATTCGTGTAAATCTGAATATTGGCAGTGTTTTCGCTGGCCTGAATAACTTGCAGACTCATTTCTGAAGCTCCTGGCAGAGCAGCCCTGGAGCCGTAGGGGCAGCGCCCCGCTTTCCCCTCTCCTTCGCTTAGGGGCTGGCGGCAGCTCTTACCCTGCCTGCACCCAGCCCGCCGCCCTGCCTGCACGCCTGCCGCCCTGCGGGGAGGGTGCTCTCTGTGCCTTCTCTCTGCGGCAGGGCACAAAAATTAACCTTGGGAAAGAGGAATGTTCCAGAGCGTGCATTTTGCAAGTTCTCCTCTGCGAGAAAGGATTGCTGTGGCAGGGTTGGTGAAAACTCTGGCTATTCTGTGTCTGCTCGCTGTATGCCGAGATAAGATATAGGTGTGAAGTGGAACAGCCTATTTAAAAATATTCTTCACAGTTAGAGAAAAACGTGGGTATAAAAGAAGGAAAGACGGGGTTGTGTTATGGCCTGGTTGTGCTCTTCTAGCACCCATTTAAATTCCCATTTATATTTTCCTAATACATTCGTCTCTTTTTTTGCCTCGGAGCTATTTTAATTGAATTTGCTTGTTCTGCCTGCCATTTAGCTGCGAGCTGCCCTGACTAAAACCAGTTCCAATGCAATAACAAACCAAGCTGTTTCACTAAATTTCCGGCGTTAAAAGCAGCTGACCTTCATGTGCTGCTGGGGGAAAGGGGGGGTCTAGCGGGTCGACTGCTGAGAGCCTCACGCAAAATGAACTTGCACACATAACTCGGATGAGAAATTATTGTAATGGCACTAACTACCCATATTAAACACAGTTGCTGTCTTCTCCATGCGCGCGCCTGTGTGTAATTTTCAAATATTGACTGCATTGGAATTAAATTATCAAATGGGCTGTAATCATGTGCTAGAATACATTTGGAATGAGTACGTATTTTGTAATAATTACTTCATTACTAGGCATAACATAGCTGTTTCTCTTGAATGTGCTTTTTTCATTTATTTCATGAGAAAAAAAAAAGGCAATTTTAAAAATTCATCAATGAATACAACATTACTACTATTGGGTAAAACACAAATAACAGGATGGAGTCAACGTTTAATTTCCCGTAGTACATATTTATACAACTGTACAGCTATTAAAATTATCTTTGTCTAGTTTGTAAAGCTAAACAGTCAATCAATGCACGGTTTCTCTTTGACACTATATTTCTGTTGGATTTGTTGGGCCAACTGCTTGACCACCAGAAATATCAGACCGCGCAGGGCAGGGATGCCCTTGCATCGTTAAACTGATGAGTTTTCCCATCTGTTTCAGTGGTCCAGGAACCCACTGAGTTGTTGAGATTAGACCCCTTCTGTTGAAGGGAGGAGTATGGTGTCCGCTTATGCAAAACTACTGTGGCAGATATTATAGATATAACTGATTTTTTTTTTTTTTCCACCTCTGCTGTGCTCTCCAGGACTCCTGATAGTGTGTTTCAGGCTCTTGTTGAGTGAGTGATAAGGTTTTCAAACAGAGGTTTAGAAAGTCTCTGTTGCTTCTCAATGGTTTGGTTGGAAAAGAATGTGTCAAGATAAGGCATTTCAGTAGCACCGACGGTACCAAGAATAACCTGTGTGCAAAAAGGCAGAGAAGCTGCTTATTTGCGTATTTTATAATGCTACTTGAATTCCTAGTTTTATAAACAACACGACTGTTCAGGCAGAGAAGCGATCTTGTGAAATCCGATACAATTATCGGATGCTGCCGGAGATCAGAAGACGCGTTAGGAGGGGGGGCTGCTTCTGCCTGCCCCCTCCTTGCCTCCCGCCAACGCCCTCAGGTTCGGTGCGGCTTTCAAATCAGATTTTAAACCTGTTCCTTTAAGCAAACTGCTTGGTCTAGCTCTGACCATGAAAACCCTTCTATTGCTTATAATAACTTGAGGATAGCATCTCCTAAAACCGTTTACTGGAAAACATAATGGATGTTAAAATAGGTTGGTGCATTCTCAGTGTCACGATGAACATTTGAACAAAATGTCTTGATTGCTTTTTTTCCTCGCTCTCACACACATGATTAGTTTGGGTTTCTTTTATGCTAGAAATTAAACGCAGACTACAGAAAAGAAAATTACAGAGATGCAAGAAGCCTGGATAAGAGGAGGTCTAAATAGTTTATACTCGTCGTCCACTGGGGAGTCTGAGTTATACAACGCTGGATTGCTGTTATTAACTAAAAATTTTTAAAAAGTTAATTATTTTGTGAGTTTAGAAATGTCACGTGACTCAGCGTGATTCATCCCACCTCTTCTTTCCGTGTTTAATTTTCTTATTCTAGTAGCAGGCTGTTACAGTACTCTGCTTCCCTTCCACAAGTTACTTTACTGCTCTTTGGAGCCATGTGGCTTAAGCAAAACCAGGAGATGTAAAGAGGTGGGTGGGAGGAAGAAGGGGGAATTGAAACTCTCAGAAAGACCTGGTAGTTTTTATTTCCCAAAATATATGTATATAAAGAGAACCGGGTATAGATACAGGTATAGGAACATTGGAAGTTTGGAGAAGAGAATATCCAATACAGTTGAAAATTATATTACTGCTACATTGCAATGCTTTCAAAACGCTTTCTCTGGTAAGAATTTCAGGCTGGTTTTAGTCCGCTCCACTAGCAGGTGTCTGCAGCTCATCTATTCCACAGAACCTGGGTTTCTTGGGTCAGGTTCATTATTGGTCCTTCATAACGAGCCAGGCTGACCACATCCCAGTACTTAAAATACAGGCTTCCTGCGATGTGATCTCTTCCCTGGTGTCGTCGGGAGTCGTGTGCAGGCACGTGTTTGCTCAGGCACCCGAGTCGCTGGCTGTGTTCTTCATCTCTCCAGCCCTCTCGCTGCTGAGCGTTGCAGGTGCGGAGATGAGTTCCCGCTACAGGTCTCCAGCTTGGTGGCCCAGGAGGTGGAGGTGCCTCCGTAGGCTTGTGCAAGCTCGACGTCGGCAGCGCAGATGCGAGCAGCTGTTGTTTCTCTCTCACGTTCCACTTCAAATATGTTGTCTCTGTGCACACAGTGTACAGTTGTTCCCCATATGTAAAACTCTCTAATACTTGGGGTTGCCGAAGTATAGCTGTAACTACTTTCTGTGGGCTAAGGAAATCGTACCCAAAACATTCCTTATCCTTAACTTACTAAGTTTTACACTCAGTAAACAACTGCTGTAGCGGTTTCAGAAATTTCCCTATTTTTCATCGCTTCTTTTGTAAATAAGGAAAACCAAACAACTCTTTTTTCTTTTCTTTCTGGAAATCTTAATTTTGGTTTCAGATAGCTTATACAATTAAACTTTTCACGATCTGGAGTCCCGAGACAAATTTTGAATGGAGTATCTTTTGGTAGTGGTTTTCTTCTTTCAGCTAATGCAATGCAGAGCAATGTGTTTTGAAGTTTTTGTTTAACAAAGCAAAGTGATATAAACACGTATTTCTTTTAGAGAGAGAGTTACTTCATTCGTATTGTACATCAAAAATGTTTACACTGCCAATTAGTGAAGTTTGAACAGGGTACCATGAATTCATGCCCTACCACTTTGCATCTGAACTTCTCCAAGTAGACATCTCTCTGCTTTTGATTTCAAGTCAGCCATCAGCTTGACTTGACTTTTTCTAACCACCCTTACACAATGAAAGTGTTTTATAGGTTTCAGACACTAAAAAAGGTAACAAGAAGTGGTTAAGAGCAGTCGCTGTGCTCCTGGTGCAGAAGCTGAGGGTATTAAGGACCTAAAAGATATGAAAATAAGATGTAACATGCTACATAATCTTACCGTAATAGTTCAGTCTGCATGTATATAATGCATGATAACTGCTGTTTTATGGCAAGTTTTCCAGACGTCATAATTGCCTGGTGAACGTTGCTCTGCTAAGTTCATTGACTGATGAATTCTATACAAACTTTAGATATGCCACATAATGTGATGTCTGGGAAGTTGCAAAGTGAAAATTTTATTTGATTAGTCTAAATAAAATTGATAAATGACAATGTGGAACATAATTTTAGCTTTAGAGAGGCTTTGAAGAAGGTAAGTGAATAAAATATCCATATTGATGATGCAGCCTTTGCAAGAGACCTCACAATTCATGTGCGTTTCAAGATCCCAGTCAATTACAGAAAAACAAAATTTGGCTTTGCTTTACTTTATAAGTTAATCATTGGGGAGTTTAACTTCAGAAGTCCTTACTTTAATCATAATAGTGGACATATGTCAGAGTATCTGATTTCATGGTAGTTGTGGAGTATAGAAAATGTATTTCTCTCAAAGGGTAGACTTTTTATCATGTTATTCTAAGAAATGTTCATTATAAGTTTTGAGGTTTTTTAATTATTATTAATTGGTGCTCATTAAAAATAGAAAGAAAAAAACAAACAAACAAACCAAGCACCTGCCAGGAAGGAATTTACTGATGACATGAAACCACTTTTTCTTTGAAGCTCATTGCAGAGTACTACATAAAAATGGTCTTGCTGTCTGAAGGGTTTTGGCATTCTTGCACCCCAAGAAATACATTGCCGCAGTTGTGGTGGAAACGCGAGGCTGAGTTCTCCAAGAATAAGCCACTCTATCTCCTGCCTTTTCGGTTGGGTGGAACATGAGAACAAGAGTTCAGGTTTCACCGTTCATCTGTATAATCGCTTTCAGGTTCCTTCAAAGAGGGCCAGAATCCCCCCAAAAGTAAAATAAAGCAGAATTTTGCATGCTTAATGCAAAGCAGGGGGTAGGTGGCACAGGGAAAGACATGGAGGCTCTATGTGCCATGAGACACTGCTACGGCATCTTTTATGTTATGCGTTCAAATCCACCCTGCGTAGCAGTAAGAGAAATAAAGAGTAGTGGTGGTGATGTAGCCATGGCGGTCTAGAAGAGTCCGGAGCAAACCTTGCCTCTCCCGGGGAGACGTTTTACGTTGGCGTGACCTCAGCTGCTCAACGTCCTGCGTGGCCGTAGCGGGCAGGTAGCCTGTTTGACTAATGAAAGCGTATGTTTTGGTGGACGATCAGCGAGTGCAGTGCTGCCTGACAGCATGCGTATAGCTACTGCGTGTGCTCTCTTCTGCCTGACAGAAATACCAGAAGGGATATTCAGAGCGCTGGGCTCGGTGGTGGTAAGGATGGAGCGTAGGGGACAAGGAGCAATAATAAAACCTTAGGAACAGAACCTTTCCTATACTTAATTTTCCTCTTTCCAACTTTTCTCCCCAAAATGTGAAAGGAACGTAGGAGAGCAACTGATTGAAGTCATCCGAACCCTCTGAAGGCTGTTTTATGAGTTCATTTATCTGGCTTGCTTACGTTTCTTTTTAATTTCTTTCTTACACTTGAAATAACTCTTAGACTATAGATTAGCTGCTGTACCAAAAGCAGTAAAATGGCCCAAACTTCCAGAAATGGATTCAGTACCGAAGTCAGAATTGGAGGATTTTGGTACATTTTATTCCAAACTAACTAAATAATAGAATTTTCTTAAAATTGCAAAGGAAGCAACTGTGTGCTGCATATTGTGTAAATGCAATGCTAAGTATCAATGCCGCCATGTTTTTCCTTTGAGAAAATGTTTGTGGCTTTCATTATCTCTGCAGTTATGTGTCTTTTCAGGAGAAAACAAAGTCTTAAAGTGAAAATACTTCTTTTACAGCCTTACTGCCCTTGTCTGGCACCTCAAGCATCAGTGAAATTCCAATGCCATGAGCTCCGGTTACTTTTGTTAAGAACACCGATAGTTCATGGTACGTGTTAATAGGTGCAACGGCAATTGCAAGTTTTTCCCTAAGCAGTTTCATGGGTCAAGATACCGCAGCGCAAACTGATGCGATCAGTCACCGTGGTCTCATCAGAGTCCTGCAGGCACGTCGGGAAACTGAGGACCAGCGCCGTTTGTAAGCCCTGATGCTATTAACAGGATTTTGTCTTGCAACAGAGATTCCAGTCCCAATTTTTCTGTTTGTTACTTTGTTTTGGGAGAGGAGCTAGTATTAAAACCTTGAAAAGTGTGCGTGTTTGGCTGCTCTGATTGATATATTAAAGAGGACCTTGGAAATAATTTGACTGATGCTTGAGCAAAATGAGTTCAAATGTGGGGGAGAATGCAGCCTGGATCTCTTTGGCTCACAGGCCTTTTGTAAATACATTATTTTTATGCTTCGTTTGTAACCACTGAGATGTGCTTACCTTTAGCTGTCACCGGTGGCACTGCGTTGGCCCCCAGATATGCTGAATTAATGTTTGCTTGTTCCTTGATTTGGGTAAGGGATGGGAAGGCAGTGTACTTTGTCTGTTGTCACCCAGAAAATGGATTTTTCAACCTGAATCTTGGTTTAGATTTCAATTTCAACCTCAGGAACTCCAGCACACAATTTGTTTCCTTTGTTTGGAGGCAATGACAGGAATTGCTACATTTATTTTGCTACCAAGAACAAAGTGTGCGCCCAGAAATTTTCTGGGAAAGAGGCAGAGCACCTCTTCTAAATGCAGGGTCCTTACGTAAGCTTGTGCTTTCCTAGTGGCCTTTTTTCCGAGTAACTTTTTTAAAGCAGGCGAGTTGGCCCGATGCTTAAGGCATCGAGGATGTTGCTTGGCAACTTTTGGGCTGTGCGTGGGTCTCTCTGGGAGCAGCCGGACAGATGTTTGCACACAGGCTGGCTGGGAGCAACCCGGTGGCGACCGAGCAAACCTGGTCCTAAAATTATTGGATCAGGGGATACGTGGTAAATTAAACATTTGCACGGTGAGAGGCTGTTCGTGATACTCGTTATTTGCGAAGTGTAAAAAGCTTTTCAAAAGGGCGAGAGACTGAGATGCCTTTCTTGGATATCTTTCAGTGCCTAGGACACAAACATATATCACTTCTTGTGTGGGAGAGTGCGATTTGTTTAGTTTGTTAAAGCTGCGAGTTGAAGATGATGTTGGATTTTTTTTTTCCCCTCTCTCTTTTAATGTAACAGTACCATTTTTGTGCTATTAAGAGGATTACTCTGCAGAGATACAAACCCAGATCCCCCTGCCCCCAGGTCGTTTTGCAGATGTGTCCAGTTAGCAATTAGCTGCATTTCGGTTAGAAAGAAACCAGTGGAGTGCGACTCTGCTACTTTTCTGCCCGGGGATACAATACACTGAGCGCACACAGGGCACCCTACCTGTAAGGTATATTGCCAAGGGAAAGACACGAAGAGCCTGGATTGATACCCACTGATTTTTCCTCCGTGGGTACCGACAGTGAGGGAGAGTTGCAGGGGGAGTAAGCTGTCGAAGCAGAGGGAAGGGATGGGTTTCTCCTCTTCTCACTACCTTCCACTCAGTTTTACTGGCACTGTCCCATCTTCTGAATGTGAGACTTAAACTGTAAACTGAATTAGAGCGTGTTTGTAAAAGGCAACGTATTTTGAAAGCATCTGAGCAGCTGTAAACGTAAGGTGGAGGAGCTCCTAGCTGTGCTCCGAGGCAGTCGGTTAGCCGGGGGTGGACTGGCCCCTGGGAGCCCGGTCGGGCGGGGGCTGAAGGTTAGGGATATCATTTTGAGCAGTCGCTCACATAAATAAAGGCTGGTGGCCAACAGCACGGTCTGACGCCAGCACAGGCTGGTGTGGCTGCCAGAAGAGGCGGCGGGGGTGTCTCTGCCGTCATCCCCGCTTGTCCTGTCACCCCACACTCCCCGCTCTTCAGTCTCGTATTGATGAGATCCCATGGGGAATCGTGGTGAGGAATCGATCGGGTTTACTGTCTTCTCCCTTTTTAGTTTTAAGTCGGATGGGTTTGCCCGCTTCTTCCCATGCCGTCAATAAGTGCTTGTAGTGGCTTGAAGGGGGCAGGACGGAGGTGGGAAGGAGCAGGCAAGTGGGGGTAAAGATGGAGACTCTTCTCCTGTTGGTAATGCAGACCTCTAAACCGGCTGGGAGAGCGTGGCAGGCTGCGGGACGGGGACGGGCTGCAAGGAGCGAGGGCTACGTCTGGCTGGGTGGGCTTGGAGCAGCCACGCACAGCCTGGACACGGACCCGTGTCCTTGGTTTGTGAAGAGCAGCCACTTCTGCTGTTAAAATATTGTGCAAGGAAAGCAGTAAGAGCAAGAGGAGGCAGTGTACTGGGAACAAATGTGCGCTTTTCTAACTAGAGACAGAGAAATTGTACTCTATGTTTTGAGGTTTTGCTTTCTGGTTGTTTTCTTCAATAAGCATATTTGGTAGATTAAAAACACCAGCCCTTTCCCTTTCTGCGAGTAAAGTTTACTTATTGTCAAACATTGGATCTGGGTTTTCTACTCTTCTGGCACTCTGAGAGAATAAAAATGGAGAGGGACACTTTGACAGGAAAGATAGCCAAGGAACCTAAAATTCTTCTTTAGACATGCCAGGTCAGAAATGTTTTAATTCTAAGGAATCCTTGGACCTAAAGTAATCTTTTAACCATTAAAGAAAACAACCTGTGACATCTTAGCATGCGTAACTGTAAGACAATACAGATATAGGATAAATGTGTTCATTCTTGAGCAGGACTTCTTACCTTTTCTTAATAACACTTTAGTATTATGATAAACATAAGTATAGTTATTCATTGTACTTTAAATAAGAACCTACTAGTGCTTCCCTTAATTACTATTAACCTTCATTAAGATGAGAGGTGAACCGTGTTGGGTGCTATGCAAACCCTCATTAAGGTGCCTTCCCTCCCTGGTAAATCTTGCAGTTTACAAAGATAAAATTTATACAAATATAAAAGCAGTTGGAGGCTGTGCCTATTAACCTGGCCACTGAGAGTCATTTTATTATAGGTGTTATGAGGAAGAGGTATCTTAAAAAGAGATTTGTAGAAGGCAGTTATGATTCAAGATGGCAATTCTATTTCTGATAGTACTTCATAAATATGAGCATTGATTCTCCTTTGAGTCAGTGAGACTTTAGCTTATGCTCAAGGTAAACTCCTGCTTAAATCCTTCTCTGAATTAGATGTTTCATGAAAAGAAGACATGGAAGAGCTAAAGATAGTTTTGCAACTAAAATGCAAGACTGCATTTAATGGCATGGAAAAGGGGGAAGGAAGGTATCTACTTTCCTGTTTAACACCCCACAAGTAGGGCAAAACAACATGCACTGTGGGAATGAAGACAAAATGCCAGAATTTCATGGACTGAAATAGATGGACTGAACAGAAAGCACCCCAGTAAAGGAGACTGGTCTGTGTTGACCTCAGTAGAGATGGTCACCTTCTAGGAAGCTCTCAGTCCCAGAGTTGCCAGTAGAAAATGAGTTGTCCTTGTTTCCCTCATTGTCAGGCTGTTTAGGAACCCTACTTAAATGAAAACAAATTTCTGTTAACTGCATATTGCATATCTTCTGTATTTTCTGTTTCCTATAGTCAGTGTATATTACATCAGAGTACAGTTAAACCATATTAATGATTGTGCATAGACAAAATAAATTAAAAATTAAAACCTTAACTGAGATAAAAAGCTTCAGTTTATTACTCTGAAAACTAATTCTTGTCTGTTTTGGGCACAGCCTCAGATACATCCCAAAGCATCTTAGATCCATAAAATTTGGTTACCTTTGGTTCATAATGGGGGCTGGAGAACTGCAGCAGGAGGTAATCGCTTGATAATCCAGTTAATGCTCTCAGTCAGAAAGTAGCTACAGATATGAAAGTGGCAAAGAGCAGTGCTGAATTAATTGCAATAAATCGTCTATAGGCAGGATTTCAGTCGCAGAAGCACTGCGGCCGAATTTACTGATTGTTCTTTCAGTAGTCTTAAAATGGGGTGGATTTGGCACTGACTGGCAGAGTGAGACTTACTTCAAACGACAGACCAAATTGAATCCCTGCACCGAGGTCAATAAACCAGCGTCGGGAATAAATCTGACCTGCTGTGTCACTGAGTTGCACTGAGGGATATCTCACTTGAAGGTTTACTACTTACATATTTGCAGGCAATGGTAATATTTGCCAATTAGAGGTCTGTGGGCTTTATGTTTGCAGTGAGGGAAGACAGAAATAGAAGATTTGGTCTGATTTCTAAATCTTACCTTCATCTGCTGTCTCACAGTGATCGCTCTTAATGATGAGAATTTTGTTTCATTGCCATGCAGAAAGCTAAGCTGCATGAGTCATGGGCAGAACAGTTTGCTTTTAATAAATGGAAGTGGATACGGTAATAATAATAAAAAAAAATCAGTTCGACTCCAAAACCATCTACCCGTCTAGACAGATAGTGCCAAGCTCCTGTCTGCTAAGAAATATCTTCTTAATAACGCTGTAATAATGCTACTACTTTTACAGTACTTGCCATTTTTTGAAGTGCTGTACCCAGCTAATTCATCGTTGGCTAGGCTTGAGACGGCCTTTTGCTGAGTTTGATAGCATTTTTGTGTCTTGCTTTTCTGTAATGTGCTATTTTGAATGCCATGTCCAATCAATTAGGGAATCGCAAGAATGTTTTAGGCAGCAGTTCCCAGGGCTGGGCAATAATCCTTGTCCCTGCTCTTCCAGGGTTGCCTATTCATCCTTTCCTGGCAGAGACTGTGTGTCTCCCCATTCCCCTCTCCTGTAAAAATAAAAGCCCTTACCGTGGCCAAATATTCCGTGCGGGCCCATTTTCCTTACGGCTGCCCTCCTCTGACTGGTACCCCGTGGGGAAGGGGGGTGCATGTGTTGGCACCTTCTCCTTCCCCACCTCTAATTTACCTGCTTCATGTCAGACGCTATCTTTGCCTTCATTCTTCCCTGGCTTTTCATGCCAGGAACAACTCCTTTCCTTCCTCCCTCCCTTTGCAGGGCTTTCCCAAGCAAGTTGCATGTGTTCACCGAAGGGGAGAAACTGGAAAACCGAGTGATGGATGGATAGACAAGGCAATCATAGAATAGTTTGGGCTGGACGGGACCTTTAAAGGCCATCTAGTCCAACCCCCCTGCAATGAGCAGGGACAACCTCAACTAGATCAGGTTGCTCAGAGCCCCGTCCAGCCTGACCTTGAATGTTTCCGGGGATGGGGCATCTACCACCTCTCTGGGCAACCTGTTCCAGTGTTTCATCACCCTCATAGTGAAGAACTTCTTCCTTATATCTAGTCTAAATCTCCCCTCCTTTAGTTTAAAACCGTTACCCCTTGTCCTATTGCAACTGGCCCTGCTAAAAAGTTTTTCCCCATCTTTCCTATGAGCCCCCTTTAGGTACTGAAAGGCTGGAATGGAGAGCAGAGCTTGCCGCCTGTTTTACCCATTTCCCCAGCTTAGTGTCAGTCTCCTGGGTGACTCTGACTATTGCTCATCCCGTTGGGTCCTGGCATCTCAATAGCTATGTGCCTTCCTCCCCAGAGCATGGGCTGCTCGGAGCAGCCTGGCTTCCAGGCCAGCACAGAAGCAATTTGGATGTACATCTAGCTCCTTGCATGGGTAGGAAATGGAGGATCCTGGCCTGGAGAAAATGCAGGGAAGGTACATGGCACAAGGAGAAGGAAACTGCTTTGGAGAGGAGGAAGATGAAGAGATACCTCTTGTAAGGGCAAAGGAGGAATAGAGGGTTGGGAGGCCCCTGGTTGAGAGGTATGGTGGTAATGGAGGGAAGGGGGGGGATGAAGAATGGGGCACACTGGATATGGGAAGAGGAAAGGGGATGACCTGGCAGGACCAGGCTGGGAGAGGTTTGCTGCAGTCCCCAAAATGGAGAGGAGATGGTGCATGGGTCGCGGCATGCAGGGAGCTTGTGTCTAGAGCAGCAGGATGAGCGGGGTTCAAAGGCTGTGCGTTCAGGGCGACCGCGAGCGTGTGGCATCCCGTATCCCACCCAAGCTGGTGCTGGTTTTAAATGAGCAGAATGTAGGAGTTAAAAACTTCTCCGCAGCAGGGGCTGTGTGTCTGGCTGCCAGCAGGGCATTTCGTGGAGGTAAGGAAGGACTGACGTGGGCTGCACCAAGCCCAATGCATTAGGAGTTGAGAAGAACAGAAACTCAAATCGTAGAATTGTTTAGGTTGGAAGAGACCTTTAAGAAATGGGACCATTAAACTCATTTGCTCCTGACATCCAGGTCTGAAGCACCACCTCCAGAAAGGTGAGAAAATAGCAAAAATGAAGCTATTGGCCCGTAGCAAGGCAGGAGGTCAGTCTCTTCTAGTGCTGACTGGACTTGTCATCTAAGCTTCCTTTCGTGTAAATGGACACTGGGATAACTCCAGTGAAGTGCACGGGGATTATTCGTGTTTCCCACCTCTGTGAGAAGAGTATGGATTTGGGCTTGCTATAAATTACTGGAAGAACAGGGCTTTTAAAATAATAATTTAAAACTGCTGATTCATGGAAACCTAAACTTCCATGGAGCTCCCATCTGACATAAGTCAGGGCAAGCTGGCCAACTAACCCACTTTGGAATTAGAAAGTAACATTTGAAAATGAAAAAAAAAAAAAGAATTAAAAATACTACGAGTGTTGAGAACTCTGAAACTTAGGCCCATATTGGTAGCCCAGAGGTACCAGGTACCTCGTATCTGTTGCAAAGATTTTTTGCTTATAGGAACAGCCTGTTAATACCAATTGATGTTTTGAGGTTAAATCAATGTGCCTAAAGCCTTCTAGATCCTCGGATGAAAGATGCTATTATATATGCAATATATCCACAAAAGGGATCACGGAGTATATTGTAAGTGTGGGGTAAATCTGCCTGCAGTGTTGCTCAAGGACAACGTGTGTTGCTGTGAAGCGCTAATACTCCAGCAATGTATCGCTGCTTAAAAGCAGTGTCAACACTTTCCTCTGTAATGGGCAGTACGAGAGCTGCAAGAGGTTGAGCCGGTAAATCTTGCATTGTTTTTCAAATAATATTTCTTAAGTCTCCTAGCTTGCTTTTGAGACTCGATTTGATTCAAACCAACTCAGTCCTTTTCTTTCTTTGCTTCCCGCCCCCCCCAAATCAAACCTTGTTAACTCTAATGTGTGTCTTAGCTGTCAAGTCCATTCCCTTGTGATTCATGATGGCTTCCAGAGCTCCTGGTGGGGAAGAGTATGCAAGTCTTTTATTTCTACTGCATGACTAGAGGTATGCCCTCTCTTAGTTGATGGCACGTATTTTCCTTTTGAAGTCTCTCCTTCTTATGCATGCTACGGTGTGCCAGATCTGCTAAATGGCACTCCTGCATAGCAGGTGAAGGGGGGGGCAGGGGGGTGTCTTGTTATGATTCTACGTTAAATACAGAGCAGCGCAGTTTTGCAGATCTGAGAAATGGTACGTCTGCTGCCTACTGTCAAAACCTCTTTCCCTTCTTAAATCCCACAGAGATGCTGCTAATTAGAGGAGGTCTCCCCCCCCCCCAATTCCTACCAGTGACCTGAATAGAATTTGGATCTTCTCAGGTTTGGGAGCTCTCAAAATACACTACCTAGAGAGAGAATAAGCCGAATTTATCCACTGTGTTGCAACAGGATTGAAGGTGCAGCATGGGAGTGTGTAGGTCTGTGGCTCTCCCATAGCCAGCCATCGCTGCCCTTCCCATGGCCAGTTCCTCCCCTGGAAAAGACCAAGTTCAGCCGCGTCTGGTCCCCCAGAGAAGGGGACGAGCAGTGCCTCCGAGTGCTGTGGTGCGGCAGAGGCTCAGATCCGAGAGCTGCTCGTATCGCCTGTCGGTAGTGGAGGGCTCCGTTACGTGCTCTAAGAGGAGCTACATATTTACCAAAATGAAATGGTGCAAGTAGGATTATCCCCTCTCAAACGGCTTCTGTATGCGTTAAGAATTTTTAATGCTTTCTGACATGTGGCATGTTGTGGTCTGTATTGTAGTGAAAACTCAAAAGTCATTTTCAGTTTTATGTTACCCTTTCTGGATCGGGAGCTGATGTGTGGCAGGACCTGCATTTTTTTTCTGCGTTGGTGATGCTGTTGAGTGAAATAGGGTCCAGATTTTAAGAGCATGTGGTTTGTCACTGGAAATTAAAATCGAAAAGGCTGGTAAGCGCCCCCCCCCCCCCAGCAAAAACCCCACGTGTAAATCAAAGCCAGACCTTGCCAGCACCCAGCTTGCTGCTTTTAAGTTCCCAGGGAGTCTCTCCATCGCTAGGGTTTGGTTGCAACTGCAGCAGCTAAACTCATCTGTCCAAACAGAAGAATTCATTTAGCTGAGCCAAAAACCGGCCGGATCCCTCCGGAGGCAGGTGGGGATCCCGGTGCCGGGGGCGGGGGGGGGGCGTCCCTTCTGTGTGCCCGGGGAGCAGCCCTCGGCGCCCCCCGCTCGCACCGCGGTAGCAGGCGGGGGGACTGGCTCCAGAAACCTGCCGGCATCCAGCTTTTGCCGTTCTCCGCGCCGTGAGCTTTCCCCCCCCCCCTTTTTTTTTCCTTCTCTCTCTCTCTTTTTTTTTTTTTTTTTTTTTTTTTCTTTTTCCTTCCCCCTTTCCTTTTTCCCTCCCTCTCTCCGGAGGAGCCTCCGCAGCCCTGATTTGCTGGGAAGCGGCGGAGGCTCGCTCTGGGCAGAGCCGGGCTGCGCTGCCGCTGCTGACGCGTGGCCGCCGCCGCCGCCGGGAGCAGCCCCGCTGCCGCCGTCGCTGCGCCGGGAGCAGCCCCGCCGCTCCCGGTACCGCTACCGCCGCCGGGCGCCCCCGCCGCTCCCCGCCGCCGCCAAGGTACCCTCCCGCCGCTCCCGCCCCCGGTGCGTGCAGTGCCCTCCGCGCAAGGGGAAGCGGAGGATATGCCCGGGGGGGCGCGGGCACACTGCGTCCCCCCTCTTTTTTTTTTTTTTAATATATATACGTATTTATAGATCTAAACCTCATTCCTAGGAGCCATTTTTAAGTTAGCAGCCGCGGAGGGGACGGGGGGGGCGGCGTGTGCGTGAGGCCGGGATGCCCGGGGGGGCGCCGGGGGAGGCAGCGAGCCGTGCCCCCCGCAGAGCGGGGAGGGCGGCGGGGGCGCTCGCTGCGGCCCGGCGGGGGGGACACGGCTGCGCCCGCCGCAGCTGTGCCGGGGGGGAAGTGGTGGTGGGGGGTGTTGCAATTTTAGTTTTTTTTTAGGGCGATACGCATTTCTGTGGGAAAGTTCTGTAGGCGGCAGAGGCACGGCGGGGGGGTGTCTGGCTTGGTAGGGCGCACCCCGAGCCTCCCCGTGGGGGACTGCCCCCGGGTGCCCGCTGCCCCGCTCACCTGGGGGGCACAGCGCCTGGGCGGTGCAGGGGGAGCCGAGCCCCTCCGCCCCCTCTCTCCCTCGCCGCCCGGCCGGGGCTGCGCGCCTTGCGGTGGCGGGGGGGGGGGCTGTTCCCCCCCCGGCCGTGGCTTCTGCAATGCGGTGGGTGTGGTTATGTACGGAGCACATCGCAGCCCCGGACCGCTGCAGTGGCAGCGCCGCGCCGCCCCCCCCAGCCCCCGCCCCACGGCCCCGGCCGGCAGCGAGGGGCCCCGCCGCCCGCGGGTGTCGGAGCCGCTGGGCCGGGGCTGCTCCGCCCCGCGCTGCCGGGGCCGCCCGGGGGAGGAATCGCGCGTGGGGCGCGCGCGCGCCTGCCTGCCTGACTCGGCGCGAGCTCCCAGGTGCGCTGGGGCAGCGGCTCGGGCGCTGCCCCCCCCTCCCGACCCCCCCACGCGTGGCCTCGCGGAGCGCGGCGTGGAAGTTGCGGTGCTCGGCCAGGTCTGTGGGCCCGGGGAAATGGAGAGGCCGAGGGTGTGGCCGGCGGGGAGTGGTGCTGGTCCCGTCCCCCTGCATCCCGCTGCGGCCCCTCGCACTTGCGTGACCAGAGTGGGGCTGGAGGGGGGGGGCGGGGGAGGGGAGGGGGGAGAATAGTATTTTGTCTTTTTAGCTTTTCTTATTCTTCATTCGGAGTTGAAACTTTATTGTACATACCGAGAAGCCTGAAAACTCGTACCCCTGTGGTCATCGCAAGTAGCAGAGTACAGCAAATCTGGCCTTGCTCTTTCTTGATTTTTTTAATTTCTCTGGCGGCTGTGATTGAGGTGGTCGGTAAAGGTGATTATTGCTCCGAATGCTGTTCTCCGGCGTGTGCTTGTATTTCAGGCAGAGGTGGAAAGTATTCCCTCAACTGAACATGCATGTCGCTTCTAAGTCAAAGGGAAAGGACCTGGGACATTTGAAGTCTCTTCTGTCAAAATGATTGCAAGCCAGATGCCTGCTTGCCAAAGAAAAGCTCTGGGTTAGGTGTGGCCCACGTGCATCTGTCCTTTTACAGTGTGGTGATCTGAATAATAGCTTTTTCATTTTACTTTTAATATTGTCAGTATTTGCCTGTGTCCATAGAAAGCTGAAAGATTTGCATAAAGAAAACAAGTATAAGTAAATCTCAGAGAAAATGAGAAAATAAGCAAACTATGTAAGTTTTTGACCAGTAAATCATGGTCAGATGCGATTGAGTGTATGCTTTTCCTCTAAACCTATGGAGAGCAGTCCTTTCATAGAGTATTAAAAGGTCAAGATCATCCTGCTGCATCACCGATGTGGTTAAACTCACGGCTCTTGCTGCACCTGTGTGTGTACATGCATGATAGAGCATAGGCGAATACTGCTATGCTAGTCTCCTTGGGTTGGCAACTTTCAGCTCCGACGTGAGGATGAGACCTGCATGGCAATAAGGGGAGAAGAGAGCCCAAGAGCACCGCATTAGAGTAAGAGCCGCTGGAAGTTTATTCCGTACGGCACCGCTTGAGCAGGAAGGCTCCTTGAGCCGTCGGCGTGCTGCAGACCTGCTCGCTGCAGCAGAGAACACGAAACACGTTGGGAAGCATTAAAAATACATTGGTTTTATTTAAGCAGACCAGCACAGCCCGGGCCTCTCCCCGAACTAATTGCACGCAGTCGCATCCCTCCGTTAATGATGCAGCTGATGGCCTTTTCTCCCCAAAGGCTGCCCCGTATGACCGAGAAGCTGGTCGGATGCGTGTCAGGAGCTCATCCGATGGGAGCCTGCTTCTGCGGTTGGAGGAAGAGGAGGAGGAGGAGGAGCGGGGGGGGGCTGCAGGGTGTGGCACCCGTCCCCAGCCCCCCCCGCGCCTCCGCCTTGGCGGCTCCTCGCAGGGTAGGGCTGTGTCTGTCTGCTGGGGAACTGCAGCAAAACCGAAGAGGTCTAATTTTAGTTGGGGTTTTATTCTCTCTTCCGAGAAGGAGCAAGTGAAGGTGAAGCTACAACTTACGTAATTTTTGAATTAAACAGGGTGAGGTCTTTTTCTGTCTGTAGTGGAAACCTGCTGAATGTTGAGTCTTTGATGAAAAAGAGTTACTGTTCACAGGTTTTTCTTTGAAGGCTGGAGGATTTTTATAGATAATATGGGCACTGATGGTAGGTTTGACCCACAGCAGCGTGCTCACACCTGTATTTGTTAGATTTGTTGTTTGGTGCAATGGTTGTGAATTCCTTGGGGGCTATGCATGTTGTTTTTTTTTTTTAAATACGTAAAATGTCACTTCTTTGTATTTCAGGCATGATCTTGAGTTAACGGAAAGTTCTTGAAATGTGTTAAATGTGTTATTCACGGTGGGTGACATTCAGACTTGTTTCATGGAAATCTCATGTACCAGTAAATGACTGCTTGTTGTCTCAGGGAAAACATCAAACCATTTGTAAGTGGTTATAAAAGAATACTTGTTTCTCATGAGATGAAGCATCAGCTTTATCTCTCGAGCTACAGGATTTTCAACATGAAAGTATTAATAACTGTGTGACTCTCACATCAGAATACATCCTTGGGTGAGAATCTGTGTACGTTCAGTGCATGTTCAATGTATCCTGAGCTTTGAAAACAGAGGGTTGGTCAACGAGGGAGGGCTGTTGTGAGTCTGCAGGATTGTGCTTTTTCAGTGTGTATGGCATGGCCCTGGGATGTTGTGTTTTAGCATCGTATTTATCACATTTTTAACTGGAAATACGTAATGACTGCCGAGTTTGAATTTTGAAAATGTTTTGTTCAGACATAATTTCTCTCTAATCAAGAAAAAATAAATGCATGCATGTAACTGAAAAATATGATTGCTGTCAACTAAGTTGAAAATGTGTTTATTCCGAAGGATCATGATGGATTGTTTTTATTTGGTACAAAAGTTATGGAGTATATAAAAAAGCGTTACCCAGAACTAGACTTAAATAAGCATGGTGAAGCAGTTTGAATCAGTACCGTAAAGGAAGCCTTTAAAAGAGATAAACTACTGAGAAGATGATGGATTAGCTAGGTTTTATAGTGCGTTTCTCTTAATTTTTAATCTCCAATATTAGCCATTTCTAATGGCTGGGGAATGGTCCAAGTCTGAATGTGTATATGGACACATAGCACTTCCTCTCGCATTAGCTGGCTAGAAACACCCGAAGAGAAATGCTTGTTTTCTTTGGAAAGATCTTCATTTCTTAAAAAGAACAGCACAGGTAGTGGAGAAGAGTGTGAGCACTTACCTTGGCTTCGGTAAGAGAAATCCTACGGGCCCTTTGCGCCTGCCCCTGCCAGTCTCAATCGTTGTCACTATAAGCATCGGAGCAGAGGAAACTCGTGAGGATTGCCGAGGACTAAATATCTGTGGAAAAGCAGAAATGGGTCAGTATTTGGGACAACTGCGTTAACCTGAGACAATGTGCCGTATAGACAGCAAACTCCGTATCTCCTCCACCCTTCCTGAGTAATTGATATAATGCAATTTGAGTAATTGTTGGCTTTTTGTCTCTGGAGGAAAATGAAATCTTTATTTTTTGCTTGGTCTTTGACTGTATCAGCAGAGCTGGTTGTTCTTGAATAAAGCAGATAAAAGCAAAAAGGAAATTATAATAATCTTCTAAATCATAAATCTACTTGCATCCTATGTAACGCAGTATATGAAAGGGTAATACATAAATAAAAGTTTAAAAAGTACACAGAAGTAAAAAAAGGGGGAAAAACAACCCCTTTTTACACAGACCCCTTCAATTTTTACCCTTTCCTTTATAGATCTTGGAAATACTTTGTGTGCTGCAGACAGAGAATCCCTTTCAGTGGCTTCACTACCTATCAAAACTGATGTGTTGGCAAGCTGAGAAACAAAAGAAGTACTGAAATCTGCATGAGGATCACCCACCAGATGTTTGATCCCACTGAGAAAAGTCTTTAGAGGGTTAAAGAAGAATGTGGAAACCGGGGACTCAGAGCGCGTGTGGGGGGTAAAGGGCTAGAATAAATGGAAAGCATATGTGAATATAAAGAAATATTTCGGGAAGGGGGGGCATGTAGAGAGAGAAAAGCAGGATACAATTTTGGATAGATACTCACATGCATGTATTTGTATGAAATGTGTGTTTACTGACAAATGTGACAAAAGGGAAAAGTCATAGCACTGCTCTAATGAGTTAGAGGTGGGAGAAGAAAGCTCCCATGTGGAATGGAGAATGGTTGATGTCTCTGTTTTCAGGCTGCGTTAAAATCTGAACTACCAAAGTATAGCATGCATCCATGGCTTGGCCTTTATTGCAGCTTTTTTCCTAAAACAGGGACTGGGTTTTGATCCCAGATGGGCTGCAGGTAGTGAGGGGGGGAGTATGTTTGAGGAGGGAACAGCTGGCCCCGACGGGCTCTTGGAGCCCTGCTGTTGGACGATGGGATGCTCGTGGGAGAGAGGAAGGGCCAACACCCATCTCCGGCCCACGTCAGACCAGGGCAAGCCGCACGCTTACACCTATGGTTTTGCTCTTCTCTCTAGTTGTGTCCTGCTCCCCCAGCCAGGCTCTTGCCTATCGCTCCCACCGCACGTCCCCTTCCCCTGGCTGCCGTCACTGGCTGGGTGCCCCTTCCTTTGGGCAGGAGCCTCTGGCACCGTCCATCCTTCCCATCTCCCAGGAAGGTGGCCGAGCACCTGCCCCTCTTCCCTCCTCCCGGTTTGGGATTATCCCTCCACGCTCCTCATCCCCCGAGCTTCGTTCCTTTGCAGTGGCTCAGCCTCAGCACTCTCCACCTCCCCGGAGGAGCGGAGGAGGTGAGTAAATCCTGGGGGGCAGCCACATGCGGGGGTGCACCAGCAGCCTTTCCCTGTGGTGGATGGTGACACCGCTCCCGGCAGCCAGGGAGCACGACATCGCTGGTGGCGGTGGAGCAGGAGTCCCTGGTGGGGGAGGTTACCTTGTTTACTCCTTATGAATCTGAGGGCAATTATATGTAACGCCTCCTGGTTTCCTAGGACATACTGGCTGCAAATAAAATCTTGTTTAATAAGCCAGCAAATGCAAACAGGCTGTGAAGAGGGAAAAAAAGCTCTTCCAGACCTAGGAAACATATGTTTATGCTAACTGAGAGACCTGTTCTTGCACCCTGACTCGCGTCAGGGAGTATCTTTATCTGCCAGTCTTCCCACGGAAATCAGCAAGCCTGTCTGTGAAGCAAGGCTCGATTCGGTGTAGATAGAGGTATCAAAATCTGACCCTACTAAATCATAGCTTAGGTCAGGAAGCTGTAATCTCTCTAAGGACCCTGGAGATGATTACTTCACCAGGTCCGCTGAATTCTTCGCTGTTTTCTTTCAACTGAATTACCGCTGTTGCAGAGCAAGGGTTGGGGCATGCGGTGCTCGGCCCCTCTGCTCCCCAGTGCAAAGCGATTGCTGCGGGTGCCCCACAGCTGCACTGGAGTCAGTGCACGGACGTATACATGTGTACAGGGATGAACATTGCCGCTTGCCTATGGGAAGTGTTCGCAGCAAGAAGCCTAGTAGTACGTCTGGTTTGTTCCTAGTAGTGGTTCCTAACCTTACATATTAGTAAATACAAGGTTTGATGAAGGTAAAGATGGTGAGTGAGGTATAAAAGTGTGCTCTCAGAAAAGCAGGGTCTTTTTGGTTTAGCTAGATGGTCTTGGTAGTCCAGGCACTGGTTGCACAGAGCCCTTTGCGTGGGGCATCTGGCCCGGGCGCTGGCCGGGGAGGTTGGGGAGGGCGACGGGCAGCTGCCTTTTCAGAGGGCAGCACCTCGTCTTGTCTCGAAGCGGGAGTAAAACACAGGCCTCGCTCCCGCTTGAGGGGCTGGCGCTAGGCACAGTTGCCTCTTGTTGTACGCAGGTTTCTTAATTGATCATTTTATAATGGTGGTACGTGGCTGGTTTAACCGTCTGTCCCGCTAGGCAGACGCTACTGGTGTCAAATCTTGAGAACAGCCCTGGAAGGAGAGGCCCAGCAGCAGGGTTGAAAGGTGAAGTGAGATGGCAGGGTTTTTGCCTTGGAATTTGTCTTTTCCATTTCTTCTGCCTCTCTCTTTTGGATCATTCCAGAAGACCGAAAGTTTTGGTTAATTATATGTGCTTAAAGGGAAACACTGTAATGTAGTTTCCACGTACTGGAGCATTATTGTTGTACAGCTGGAACTGGCAGCCTTTCATTCCCTTACCACCTCCTTTTTCTCCTAAAAATAGCAGCACACTATAGTGGGATTACAGGAGAGGCAGAAAAACGTTTCCTGAGCAACAATTTTTGCCGGATGGTGGTTGAGGTAGCATCAAGAGCAGATTTTGGGGGAGTCGGAAGGAGAGATAAATGGGAACAGAACGAAATGGGATGGAGGCAAAACTGGGGTGGAGAGGATGAGGCTGGCAGGCGGGAAGCGTACGGATGGTGAGGTTCACTGGGCTGTGTAACACCCTGCCCGGGGAATTGGGAGAAACCTCAGCACTTGAATCATTCAGGAGTTGCCGAGACAGGGTACTCAGCAGCACCGTATGGGTAACAAACCGATGGTGCGGATAGGAGGCGCGGGCAAGATGACCTAATTTCCATCTCTGATTTCTATGATTTATTAAAGAGTTTTGCAGGGTTTCTGTTAGGAGGCTTAGAGTTGGAATTTGAGGCGTGGCAATTAGGAGGGTCCTTTAATATTGTGCCAGCATGCTGTCGGGGTTTGATCACTTACTTGCAGGGGCAGCGAGCTAAGTGTGGGTAATGCCCTGCAGCAAATGGAGGTTGTGGACAGGCTCTACTCCGGTTTAGATCTGTTGTTGGCACTGGTTTGCATTCTGTACTCAGTCCTGCCCTCAATGCCACTAGTCCTATATGTAGGTTATGCATGTGTATATAATGATAATAAATAATATATAGTGCTATAGTAGATATCTTGGAAAAAGTAAAAGTAAAAAAAATCACCACAACCCCCCAAACACTTTTCATGCCACCCTATTTAATCACACCCTCAAGAACTAGAGAATAGTTGATTTGTCTTAGTTTATTCCGATCTTGGGACTCCCTTTCTGCCTGTGATGGGTTGGAGAAGAAGAGCCAGCAGACAATGCTTCTGCCCCACTGGTTGTCCAAGGCAGGGAGAAAAGACATCGCCCACCACCTTCATCAATATATTTATATATATTCAGCTAGGCTTTCTGCCTGCATAAACCGTGTGCCTACTTGCATTTCCACATAACTAAATATGCCACACAATTAATTATTGTGATGGTGAAATGCCAATATCGCTAAAGTTACTTGAAAAGCCTGCCTTTCTCTTCAGAGCGTTGGTGTTGAGGTTGTTATTTCTGATCTGTACCCATTGACCACAGTTCTTGCAAAGCCGAAGCAAACCATCCAGAATTTCACATTTAAAGTTCGAAAGGGTTTTATCCTCATTTGCTAGGGGTGTGACACAGATTTCTTAACTTGTTCTTCATTGTGCGAACCCCAAACTATTTTTCTTACGTTCACATTATATATAAACCATGAATACTGTACTTCGCAGCTTCTCTACTGACATGGTAATGCAGAGTAGTAAAGCCAGTCCTTTTCTCAGCCCGAGGGGACAGTGATTGAATTAAAGATGCAGAACTGAAGAATAAAAAAAAGTTCCTTCTTTTTAAATTTTTACCAACTTCCCACTGCTTTGCTATTGGAACAGACATAAAATGTCTCTTGCCAGTATATGGCAAATGGCGTGGTTTTGGGGTTACCCACGTAGGCAGGGCAGTTGTAGTTTCTATGTTGCACTGGCCAGAAGGATACCGGCAGCTTCTGTAACAGGAGCATCTGTATTAAAGTAGACTCTCTGCCTGGTTGTGGACTCCCTCCCTCTTCAGCTCCAATTTTGTTTTTACTTGTCCACTGTGTAGACATGATCGTTGCATTTTCCCCCCCTCCCTTGGTGTTCTGAATCACCTCGCCCCAGTAGCAGTTTGGTTATTGCACTTTATTTTGCTGTTTGCCTGTGTCCTGCATTTTCCATCATCTGAGGCACCGCTTTCTAACTCTTGCCAGTGTTTCTTCTATCTAAAAGCAACGTAGCTGGGATGAAAGAAGATGGCCCCCCGTGACCTTCTGATCCTGTGATGTTGCGTTGAAGAACACAATCAGTGTAGTTACGCTTTCTTCTTCTGACCAGTTTGTGGAAATCGATACAAGTGTTTAATATCTCCATAGATTTGTAAGAAATCTTGCTGTGCCTTTTTTTTTTTTATTAAATAAATGCTGGCACGCAATAGATGATGCAGCAACAAGCCATCATGTTGTAAAGATACAAATTACACTAAGATATTTGTCATTCTCTAGCTTCCAAGCAGTTATAAAGGGATAAAATAGATACATTAACTACATACTACGTTATGTAGTTTACTAAAAATGCTTCGCTACCTTTTTTTTAAGGCACGCCAGGGCTATCGTTGTTCCTAACCCGCAGAACTGCGAGTCTGCTTCCGTGGTAGTGTCTTCTGCGCCTGGGATGTTGTAAGAAGAAAAACTGCTGCAGGATGGGACTTGGCAGAGAAATCAAGGTCTCAGCCAAGGAAATGCATTGTCTGTTCATTTTCTAAACAAAACTAGTTCAGCCGAAGGCGAGTGTTTTGTATCTGGTTTCCACTGGCTCTATTTTGATTTTGTAATGCAGATGTGATAAGCAATTATTTCTGCTTACGTGCCGTTGTTTAAAAAATACTAGTGGTTAAATATTTCTTAATTAAATGTTGGCTGCTGAGCCTGAAAGACACTGTCCAGAAATTCAGAAGGGATAGCACAAACATTAACAAGACTCTGAATAAGTGTTTACATGATGAACGGGATTATTTCCTACTTAAAAACCTACTAGTTGGAGAAGTTGGCTGAGCAGAAGTCCCTCTGACTAGTGGCACGTTTAAGCCCAACATTTTGAGATTCTTAAGTGAGGAATCCTCTTTCTGGTGGTATTTAGCCTTTGTTTTAAGACCTTGTATAACCTACTCTAACCTAGTATTCTGAAATTATGGTATATGGAAACCCTATTTTAAGTTACTCCGTGGAAATTTTTAGAACTTTATTTCTTTCTGAACTCTAGTTAGACGCATAATAAGGAAATTGTTGATCAGTAATATTAGAGAGATACAAAATTAGTGCCTAAGAGTAATATTTAATGTCACTTAAGATGACAGCTCTGCAAAATGAAAAATCTTTCAGAAGTGGGGTGGCAAGGCATCATGACAAGTGTACCCTGTTAGAAAAAGGCAACTCCTTGAAAACTTAGTGGGAGCTTGGAGTATTTATCGCCTTCCATAGGGAAATGAAGTAGTGACTGGTAATAGGTAAGGCTTTCATTCAGGCACGAGTGAAAAGCTCCTCAGGCCCCTTAGTCCTCCCTGCCAGAGCCGCCGGTACAGAACAAACCGCTTTTCCCAGGCGCAGATAAAGCCCTCAACTTTGTTCCTCCATCGCCTTCCTTGCAAACCACAGCGTTCCTTATCAGTGGGGCTGCCCAAGGTCCTCCCCCGCTTCGGAAAAGCGAATCTAGGAGGTAGCAGTGGGGGCGAGGACGGAGGTCCCGAGCCGTCCTGGCTGCAGCGCCTGCAGGGAGAAGTGCTTCACCCCGGGGGGGCTGCAGGATGCTGCTTCCCCATCCCAGGGATAGTCATGCTGTAATAGCTCTTGGGCTCGGTAACTGACTGACTGCTCCGCTTGATCCTTTGTTGTAGGCGCCGCCAAGATTAATAATTCAATTTGTCAGGTGAAAATTTAAATTGCATCAGTCACACCTCTTGCAGAGTTATCCTGTGATTAAAACTGACAAACGGTTTTCAATGAAACACTGTTTTCACATGCTCGTAACCTTTCAAAGCATTCATATTTGAAGCTTAAACATGTCACGTGCACTCCTCAAGATTCACCTTTAAAATGATATGTTTAACGTAAGGAGGGATGAAAGTTTCACTTCTAGTTTAGAGAGAACTGAAAGCATATTAATTTCCACTTAAAATGTTGACCTTTCTTGCCTTTGCCGCTAGGAACAAGCCATAGCTGTCCAAGCTTTGAATTTTTGCACTTGTCTGGTATGATCTCTTTGCTGAGCAGCGATGCTTTTAGACTTGACAAGACCTGAATGATTAATCTTCTGGTAGCCAACCAAAATAGCCTTACAGTAGCTGATAAATCCTGCGCAGTTATTGACATATTTTGCAACATTAAAACCTTAATGTTCAATTGTTAACCTCAACCAGCAGGATAAAATTGAAAGCGAACGCGTTCCTTTCCTGAAGGTGCCCCCACTTTGTTTAAGTAGTAGGTAACTTTCAGCAAGGCTGCAGCCTTCATCCCCTGTGAAACCAGCCCACGGTTTCAGAAACGCGAAGGCTGGATCTAAGCACTCCATTTATCTCTGCCACGTGAGGCAAAAGGCAGAGCCAAAGCACGCTGCGACTCCTAAACGCGTTAAGAGGAGACACGGGGGTGGCTGACCCCGAACATCCCCGCGTCTTCATCAGCAGGCGAGACGATTGCTGCGGGCTGGTGCGCTGTCGGGATTGCTGGTGGACGCTCGCCAGTCGCGTTATGAATGGAGCCCGCTCGCCGTTTGTAATGATAGCGCTTCGGCAGCCGAGCAAATGTTGCCCTACTCTGTGACAGATAGTGTTTGGAGATGTTGGCTCCTGTTTTGCCGTGCACGGAGTTGCAGAGCTCTGGGATTGAGGATGCCGTGCGTGGTTATCCAGCCTTCAGGTTAGCAAGCTCGGTGGGGTCAGAGGCTCAGCAGATGTCCCAGACATTTGGGGCTCACAAAAGTAACGTGATTTTGTGGCTGTCTGGTGGGGTTTTCTTGTCCTGGATCTGCAGGGCTTGTGGATCATCATCCTCCTGAAGCCCGTGGCGTGTGTGCACCGGGTGTTACGCTGCCCCGACCTGCTCTGTCCCGCTGCCCCAGTGTCGTGTTATGCTGTGTTACCCAAAACCACAGCGTTTGCTTCAGACTTCTTCTCCCTTCCTTCTTCAACTGTGAAGCCAGTAATTTTCTCATAAAATATCAAGTCCTCTCGAGCACTGTAACAACAGCATCAGACAAAAATGTTGCCAACCATCTCTACCCTTCATGTAATCATTTACATGAATGTGAAAAACAGATTTTCAAGATTGAAGTGCTAACCCCAATTTACTGTTGCAATATAAAGCAAGATGTTTGATCTTTCATTATGTTTATTCAGAAGGTCTTTCCAAGTCCTAATTCTTTCATTGCAGAGCTGCTGTTTGAACTTTGGGCCTGGATTGAACAGCTTTGTAAAAGTGATGGTGGATATACAGTTCTTTCCGGCGTATTTTCCGTGCAAAATGTGGAAGCACTTGCAGCTTTTATCCATCGGTTTTCAAGCTCTTTGCACTCCACCTATTGGCACTATAAAAATGCATTAGTTTAATTATTAAGATAATACTACTCAACCATTTAATTTCCCTGGTAAAAGATGGGACAATTTGTAAGTGAATGGAAGGTTTTTAGCCTAAAACCTGTAAGTGTAAGAGGCTTTGGTCCTAGCCCGTGGTCTTGGAAATTGGAAAAAGAGCTTTTTAGGGACTACTTAGAAACAAATGATGGATATTGGTGCCATCTCTGAGTGTGGCAGCTGGAAAGTTTAATTATAGGCTGGAAAGTCAGTTAGGGATTAAGGAAAGTGTTAGCAGAAGGGGTGAATGTTAATGACAGCTGTTTGCTGTACGCTTCAGGGAGGCAAAGTACATATAGAACATAAATAAAGTGTAGGGCCAAACATATGCTGGCTTTGAACATTCAAAAACTCCAGGTCACTTGTTCCTTGACACATGAACCCGATTTGTATGAAATAACTTTAACGGCTTGCACACAGAGGGAGGTGTGTGTAGAAGGGGAAAAACTCCTGCCTTTGTTTCAGAGCCCTCGGCACGGGTGAGCTTGTGGTCGCTGTTGGAAAACGGCACCTGGGCCAGGGATAAATATAAACCGGGAGAGAAGCACGCGCCCGCGTCTGCGTTAGGCGAGGGGCATTGGCCTGGGAGAAGGAGATCCGTACGATGAAACGCTTGCGGCTGGGGACCTGACGTCCGCGTGCTTTGCACTGGCTGTACTCCGGTCCCAAACAGCATGCTGCCCGTGCCTGCCGAGACCTGCAGCTAAAACGAGTTAGAAAACCCGTGCCACCGAGTGCGGGGTTTGTAAGCACACTGTAGCTCGTGTTGCAAGCCCGTACCGGTAGTTAGAGAGAAATTCCAGATCCTGTTGCCTTTAAAAGTGTATAGGTTGGGAAATAGTTCTGCATCTGCTTAGAGTAAATCCTGTTGTATAGATCAGGCACCGGTGCTGAGATTCGTAATGGTGCAAATTGCTAGGACAGTTATAGCCAATACAGTGCTAAGGCTGAATCAGTCTTCCCTTTCCGTCATTTTTCTCAGGACTGAGTTTAGTTTTTTTCATTCAAGTACATTCGGTCCGATCTGAAAATAGCCTTTTTTTTTTTTTTTTTTCTTGTATGGCACAGGTTTTTCACTATAGAAATGCTTTTTGTATGAGGAGGAGTTGGGAGGGATGCGTGCCAGACTTAAGCTTGCTAGGTACATACATGACTTAACGAATCTGCTTTTTAACACATTACGGTAACCAGAGGTTGTTCTTTAAGAGGAGGAAGAATGATAGCATAAGCCATCTTTTTTTGGGGGGTGGGAGCCCAAAACAATGACAAAAAAACCCCTCAAACACTCAAACCAACCAAAAACTCAACCCTCAAAACCAAAAAAATCCAGCCTTTTTGTTTTGAAGTGTTTTAAACAGATGTGGAATAGTGACTTGATGGAGTTTCTGGTTTTGTGTCAAAAGGTAATAACATCTATGGAGAAGTCTGGGTTTATCCCTGTGGGATGTGAGTTTTAAAATTGCCCTTTATTCGGTTGCAGTAATGCATCTGCTGTACCTTATAGACTGCTGTGGCCTGAGCATTAAGGGAATAAACTAAGGGAATTGTCTTCCCCACAAAATCAAACTAATTTGAACATGTGGCATTATTTATAATATATTTAATAGATTTATAGCTGTACATGATCTTCCTTGACAATTAAAAGCTTGTACAGCACAAAAATGTGTCTAGTTTAATAAGCTGCAACACTGTCCTGTTTGAGACTTCTGAGTGTTCAAGCACAGAGGTTGTTGCAAAAAGGTAGTAATTCAGCCTTTCCGCACATAATTCAATATGACTGGCCATAATGAATGTATGACTGCAGTATAGAAGGTAGTACAGTCGGCCGCTTGGAAAATAACTGCGCGATCCTAATACCAAAAATTTGTAGCTTTTGGGTACTTGCTGGCTTCGGTTACAACTGGAGGTGGTTGGCAGTGGAGGGAAGTGGCCGGTTATCCCGAGAATCGTATTTTCTGTCCTCGCTCGCAGGGGCGGCGGGGGCTCGGGCCAGCACCCGGCTCTGGGTGGGTGCCGTGGTGCCCGGGGGCTGCTGGCCCCATCTCGAGCCCGACTGCTTCCCGCTCGCCGGGCAGGGCCAAAGGTACTTACACCTCTCTTTCTTGGAGGGCTTACGGTCCTTGGGAAGCTCTCTGGCGATGGAAAGAAAGCGCTTCGTGTGGTATTTAAAAAGCTGGACAAGAATTCACAGCAGGCATTTCCTCTCCTCTGAAGTGTGAGTGGGAGGAGGGAGAAAAAACCCTAATAAAATACAGCTCACTTTGGGGATGGTGAAACTGTATACTTGAACCTGTTTTACTTAAGGTTATGTCGGCGTAGGTCAAGCGACACGCTGAACTGCGGATGAAATAGTAAGAAGTAAAAAGAAGCCTCATCTTCCTGAAGGCAGCACGCTTTTACGAGACCGTAAAAGATTACAAATGAGGTGAAACAGGGAAGAGCCTCGAGGACATGTGTTTTGGGAGTTTTGCCCTTTCTCGTATGACTGCGTGTGAGTGTGTATGTGTGAGCAAGAGAAG
Source organism: Phoenicopterus ruber ruber (assembly GCA_009819775.1). Lineage (NCBI taxonomy): Eukaryota > Metazoa > Chordata > Aves > Phoenicopteriformes > Phoenicopteridae > Phoenicopterus > Phoenicopterus ruber. Next base: position 115,207,702 of record CM020216.1, read on the forward strand.
AAATCCTTAACTTGCTCAGTCTGCAGGCTGCTGGGATTTTTTGGTTTAGATTTTTTCCCCAGTTGATTCTTCCCCCCCCAGCTTGGAAAACCCGTTAATTACAGCTGTAATTCTGAGGCTTAGATGCAGTTCTGGGCACGAAGGACCCTGCCGTGTTTCTGGTTTTGTTTAGTACTAATGGATTAGACAAAAAAAATCTCAGAACCCCACCCTGAAATATTGCAAGCTGCTTTTCTTCTTAAGAACTCCTAAATATCCAAGTCCACACTTGCATCTACTTAAGCCAGCTTGAACTAGCTTCTCTGCAAGTTTTCAGTCCTCTGACTGCCAGCCATTGTCTAGCAGCTGGTTTGAGTGAAATGGTATCCTACGTCGGCCTGTCAGCCGGTTCCTTGGCATCGTGTCCCCATGGCACGTTCAGTGCTGGTGCTGGTGCTGAGAAGACTAGGCATTCTCCTCGGTGGTGTAACGTGCGCTGGGGTTTTGTCCCCTCTCAAGAAACCAGTATCAAAACTGTGAAAGTACAGCTTAAAGGAATCATCCTCAATCAGTCTTTTGATTTTTTCATTTTTCATTGGCAAGGCATAGCACGTAGTTCGTTTCATGAGGGTATTAAGACGCCCAGATTAACCTGAAATTGCAGTCTTTCCTCACCGTTTACCTTTTGGCTCAAAAAGGGCTGAAGCAAACATTAGCCAGCATACCGAAAGGGACCTGACACTCCTGTTGCAAATAACTTTTCGCCCAAAACACTGCTTGTGTTGAAACAGTTTGGGTTCTGGCTTGCAGCCATGGGTTCACCTAAGCGTATTACAAGAAGTGACAGGTAGGCAGAAGTAATACATATTTTAATGTGCTTGACTCAGTTAGAGACCATAAAATGGGGTGGACTAGACTTTCCTTTCCTAGCAGATGTGAGCTTGCTCCCAATTTATTAATAAGTCACGACACTGCCAGCTCTGTCATTCGGGTCACCTTACTGGCCCTGAGGCTCTTGAAAGTGGACAAGAAAGTCGAGTTCCTGGGTTTTTTGGAAGATGTTCTCAGCTCCTGTGAAACCGCTACAGAAAACGTGCTGAGGGCTCGGGCCAGCCAAATCGCTAATGGCCCTAACACCTGCCAAGGCCGGGGGGGACTCTTTCTGGAGTGGGTATTTCAGCAGTGGATGGAAGCTATAAGTGAAATTGGAAATGTTTCCAATTGGTACTCCCTAATATTTTAATAAATAAGAGACTGTCATGGCTTGAATGTACTTCAGATACAGGGAGCCACAGTTGTTCTAATATAAATCATGTGTACTCTGTCACTGAAACTAGATCTCATACGTTAATAAATACTTTACTTGTTTGAATGGTACTCAGCACAAGAGAAGGAACTTTTAAAATATAAAATGAAAGTAATCAAATAATATATACCTAGTAGATGGGGTTTTTTCCTTACTTTTTATTGAATATCATGTAGTTAAGATAGTTTTCTTCCACTTGGGAGATCTTTAGGCAGGAGTTTGAGAAAACAGTGTGGGATTATGGATGGATCAAAGGTTAAAACTAAGTTGATAAGTGTCATAATATGGTGAAAATATTGAACTCTTTACTACCAGGAGGTATAAAGAGGAGTATTGTTTTCAGACATAAAGCCATCCTTGCAATCTGTTCAGCACCAGTGAGCACAGTTGATCTTCAGCTGAAAGTAGGGTTTGGATGCTATTGCTCGGGAAGGAGGTGGGCTGACGGGAAAGAGAACAGAGGAGAGAGAAAAGAGCCTGAGAGAGGACTAAAAATAGGACTTGCCAGAAGAGGCAGAGGAGAGAGTGGTCTGAGGGGCGAACGGCAGCCGTCTGCAAGCTGCAGAGCCGTGTTACGCATCCGCTGTCGTCAGGGTGAGGAGGAGGGTGCCTACATTTCAAGTAGGAAGAATTAGGTCAGACATTTGGGAAAATTTTCCTAAACAGTGAGGTTAGAGAGTCAATGGAATAAATGGTCTGTGGGGAACACGGAAACTTCAGCATTGTGGGATTTTAGTAACAGGTGACATAAATATAGAGCTTGGACAGGGGGGGTTCGGAGGGGGACCTTTAAGCGCTGATGTCGGGATACAAGACACTTTGAAACGATAAGCCCCCTAATTAAGATCTGGCACATATCTGACGTGCTTGTTTTGTCGGTGGTGCTTTTGGCATACTTGCATGGCTGTATCTCTCCAAAAAGTTTGGTGGCTGCTGCTTTAGGGATAATTAATGCTGTTCTGGAGCTGGGGGAAGGATTAGTTGGTTTCTTACTTCTTTGCAAACCTTTAAAAAAATGATTTCTTCAGGGTAAGGTTTCTGCGGCCCCAGCTGTGGTGAAACGCATGCATATAGCGGAGGCGCCGGAGAGCAGAGTGGGTTGGAGCCCAGCTGCAGGGTACCGCTTCCCCAGGGCATTCGTGACATCCAGGGAGGGGGTGGATTACTTCATTCATTTTTCAGTTCAGATGTAATGGCCATGTGAATATTGGCATGGAGATTTCTGTCCCCGCAGAAAACAGACTGCAGGGTGAACAGAAGAGGGGAAGGAGAGGTGAAATGCAACTCTGTCGTTTATCTAGCATCAGCCATAGCTACTAGGAGAAATTTTTGGTTGTTGAACCACAATTTATGATGAAGTAGGGAGTAATTATCCATACTTTCTGCATATTTATTCGCTCCTGAGAAGGTTGAATTATGCACTAAGATATCAAAATTGTCTGATAAGTTAAACTTTAAAATTGTAAATGCCTTCTTGGACACATCTTTCTGGTAAGGAGCAAGACAGTTACCTTTTTTTCCCCCCACACTACGATGTAATATAGAATATAAATACTTTGAATTTTACACACTGTGATCTGAAGGGTATTGAAAGAAATCGATTGGCATAAAATAATCAGTAGACACAACGCACAGCGATCCTTTGTCACATGCCCAGAGAGTTTTGCATTGGGTCCTGCACAACATGAGGAAGAAGGATGGAAAAAGCTACCGTTTATGGGCCTGTTTCACTGATTTGGGCATGTTCCTGGTTAGCATGTGAGACAAGTTTGAAACTCAGCACACCAAACAGGGTCTGTTATTGAAGTCTTTCACTTTATTTCTGAATTGTAGGATTCTCCCTTAAATTAAGGTAGATCGTTTAGATTATTTAGTAACTACTAAATTAGTGGTTTGTAGCCTTAAAAACAGACCGTCAAACATTTATCAGAGCTATGTATAAGGAAAAGTATGTGGGGAAGGAAATAATTCAGGTTGTAAAGTCATTCATTCCTGAGTTAGGAAATAACAGCATCTAGCTTAATTACCTTCACTTCTGCTTTCAAATTATCAACTTGATACAGAATAGATTTTTTTTTTTTTTTTAAATGCCCAATTCCTGTTGAGTAAACTAGAATGATTTATGTGACTTACTTTCATTTTTTTGAATCCCCAGTGATTTAAAAGCTGCAAAGAGCTTTTCTTCCTCTTTCCGCTGCAAGAGTTTGTCCCTTCTCTCTTACTCTCATTTTTGTGATTAAGCTGCATCACTGCCACTTTCTACTTTCTTATTCTTCCCCTCCTCCCTTCCTCTCCCATTTTTTTCTGACCATTGTCTTGCAGGGGCACTTCAGGCCACCTGGCTGTCCTCTTTGCCTCAACCCCTTCTCTGAGCTGCTATCACTTCTATGTGTCTTAAGTCCAGGAGAGTCATATATGTCGAGGAGGAGTTGCCAGATCTGCTGACATCCACCTTCAGAGACAGCATAATCCAGTATAATACTGGGTCAGGAGTATATAATGTAATTACTATATAGCTGTATGTATAGCATTTCACGGTTTAATAGGTAAAAAGGGTTAGACCCTCTTTAAAGATAGCTGTTTTCTTTGTCAGGCTGTATTGGATGCTGGCCTTCAAATCCTCGTAGTTTAGTGTAGCTGCACAGATGGTGAAAGGTTTTGGCTTTATTGGGATGTTACGTGAAGATACAGAAAGCTTGCTCTTAATTCCTTGTAGAGCTCATCATGCAAAGGACCCTCAGGACTTCACTAGCATGTGTTGGGCCAACATGTGCACGAGCTTCCCGTGCTTTGAAAACACGTAACTAAAATGGTCCTAAAACACGTAACCAAAGCGTAACTGAAGCTGGGAGAGAATCCCGCTTACTCGGTGATTTTAAGTGAGATCGCTCTACTCTGCAGATGCCTGGATCCACTATAAATATTCTTGTCGTCCGTGTGTTTCCACTCTGACCGATTCGTTCCTAGAAGTCCCTGCTCCCACACCATCTGTAGGTCTTGGTTTGCATCCAACACATTATTTAACAGCTGGTGGCTTTGAGGCGTCAGGGCCGACTGCTAGTATGTGCACTTGAGTTTTGGGGGGACGTGTTGAACTGCGTTTTCGGAGCTGGCAGTTTCTCCCCGTTGATGGTCTGGCACGCTGTCGTCTGCGTACGGCTGGGAGGATGGTTTTGCAGTGACAGTATAACCTGGAGCACGGGTGTCGCGGGCTAGCTGCTGGTGCCAAATGAACGGTATTTTTGTAATCTGCAGCAGGTAATTAAAGCGCTGGGGAGCGTGGGGATCCCAGAAGAGTTTAAATATAAAAAGCTGACTGTCTGATGCCACGGGTTTGGTTGTTTAGACTCACAAGATTTTAATTTGTTTGGGGAGCCAGTGGTTTCCTGATGTGGTGCTCCAAACTGGAAAGTCTATTACTTGATATTGCAGGGTGTGTTTTACATTCAAAACTGACGTGAATGCCCAGGAGATTAATATCTAAATACGAAGTGAATAATCCGTTTCAGAAAAACAAAAGCTGTTACGACTAAACATGCTGTGGTGCCTCATCATGTAGCCTTACTGCATCAGACCCATTTAATGCCTTCAAAAGTTGAAAAATGGGATATAAAATTAGTATGATATTTGGGGGGAGGGAGAAAGAGGAAGATGAAGTAAGAGCACTTTCAGCCCCAGGCCTCAGCACGATTGCTCTCCTCACACAGAGCCACCTTTATTTAACTAGGACCCAGTATGGATTCAGGGGTGGTTCCTCTGGTTTTTTTCGCTGCCTGTGACTTCTTCCTTCCTTTCGTGTCTGTCTGAGTTGGAAGTTTTCCCAATTATTTTAATCCAGCGTTCAAGAGAACCTGCAGCTCCCCAGGGATGGAGAGCGGGCGCTGGTCTGGGATGCCATGGGGGAAGCCACCGCTCAAATGCCCCGTCTTGCACGACCCCATGCTGGCCAGCTGCCTCCCAGAAGAAACGATTGATGACCCCCTTAAAAAAAAAATTTTAAAAGGCTCAGTTCCGGGCAGGTTTACGGAAAACACTGTGGCCTGGTGAAGCGGAGCGTGGCTCAGGGCAGCAGCAGGCGGGGGCCCGTGCCGGGGCTGGGAGCGGAGCTCTGGGCCGCGGCGCTGACGTGCGTCTCGCTGGGACGGAGCGGCAGCGGCGGGTGGAGGTGGCAGTGTCCGGCTGGAAGAGGCGTCAGCCCGCTGGCTGCAGGGCGTCCGTCTTCGCTGCCCCAAACGCTTCCTTTTTTTCCATCTCTGAACCACACTGGATTGGAGAAAAAGCGACAAAAACGTAAAAAAGAATCCCCCTAAAACTGTAAAAATGGGGGGAAAGTGTCCGTTCACTGCAAAAGCAAAAAAAAAAAAATGGTAATACTACATTGCTTTTGCAAGTAATAGGCTGGGGAGGGTTTAATTCATCAGTGAGCAGTCCTTTGTGACTTCTTCAAGCACCACTCAGTAAAATAAAGCAAAAACCGACTGGTTTCTTTGCTGAATCCTAGTTAGTAAGATGTCCAGGAAATCAGAAAAGCCGTGTTGGTATTTTAAATTATAGTTCATCATTTTTTGTTTCACTTCGTAGGCTTTTACGTCACCTGGGCTGGAAAGATGAACGTGTGGTGGGAGGGAGGAGGAAGCCCTTGGAGGAGATGGGCCTGATGCTCAGATCCGTCCCTTGCCTGCCTGATTGCCTTGTTTCTGGGAGGTTAGGCGGGTCACCAGCCTGGCAGCGCTGGAGCACAGTCTACTTAGGTAGTGTATGAAACAGAAAATATTGTTCACAGGTGTTACAGTATTTTGGCCTGAGGGCAGTGTGATAATGTAGCACACCTGCCATGTGTCAGCAACTCGTGCAACTCTTTTTTTTTTTTCCTTTTTTTTTTGTTTTAATTTTCAATTGATTCTATTTTCTGCTCAATACAAGAGAATATGAACTTTAACGATCTGATGCCTGAAGCACACTCAGTCTCTCTAGCGTTAAATACAACTTTTAAATAGTGAATGATGCGCAGGGGGCCCCATGTGAACGTTTGGCTCCACAGCAATTCAGAAATGTCAAAACCTCACGTAAATGTAACCCAAGTAATCAAAGTCACTTGTCTGCGGAAAAGCAGGGTGTGCCATTGAGGCCTCTTTCTTGCCATTTTAGTTGCTGAATGAAATATTTATCAGTCAGTTGTAATCACAGCACAGTTTTGCTGTGTTTTCTTTTGCCTGGATTTATTTTTTTTTCCCAACTGAAATGAGGAAAGGGTGAAGTTGGGGGTGTTTCTATGCAATTCTCATGACCAGCATCTGTGGGATGCTGCTGTAGTCTCCTTTACTGATTCCTCCCTTTCCTTCTCCTCCCCTCTGTAATTCCCTGTTGTTTCTTGGCATACTTATTTATTGAGTTATTTGTGTATTATTTCTGCTCCGCCTTACCTTCCTGCAGTCGCAGTACTTGTGTGGATTAAAGCTTTTTGGTGAGCGGATCCTTTGCTAAGTCCGTTATAAGCAGCAGTTTCTTGTGTTTCTCAGGAGTCCTCCTTTTACCTTTTGGGTGGTTTTTTGGTGGTGGTGATGAGAGGGGGCAGAGCCAGCCCCCATTCTGGGTGCAGGGAAGGGTGCAGTGGCAACTGCACCCCATGCCTGAGTTTGGTGGGAGAATGCAGCTCCCTCTTTTCTCCGGTAAATCCGTTTCTGCCTGTGGGGATAACTGCTTGGATCAGCAGGGTAGGAAAAACCAGCCAAAACGGGTTATGGTAGCCTAATTTTTCTTGTCCTGTTCAGAAATTAGGGTAGCCTCGGGGTGCTGTAGGTGATATGACCTCCAAAAGAAGGTCTGGTGTCTTCAGGGAGCCTGATCGGTCATACTCTTCATAAACCTTGCGTGCAGGAGGGGCAATAGAAATGGCAGTGATTCTGGGTTTTATTGCTGTGGGAATCCACCCATCAACAGAGCAAAACAGACCCGGGTAATTTCACTGAATCCTAGAAATAAAAGGTAAACAGGAAATAAAAATGTTATGCTGTGCATCCAGATGCTCTGAAGCAGAAGCAAATATACACATTTTGTGAATTCAGAGTTGTCAACCCAAGTGGAAGGGGTAGCAAAATCAACAAAATTTTAATTGCTTATGCTTTATAAAGTTGCAAACAGAGAATTTTGCTGCTGCTGTTTATGTGTACATAAGTCTCCAGCGATGACTCTGCTCAGCTATAGATAGCCTCTTCTTGACTGTCGTTATAGTTGATATGCCGTCTACTCTCAATCCCGCTTGATGCCAATCAAGTTCTTGCTCCACTGTTAGCAAATGCCTGATTACTTTCTGTCTGCAAGAAGCTTGTACGTATTGCAAGGCTCTTAGCAGCTCCCCTCTCTCCATTCCCTTTCCCAGGGTAAACAAATTCAGCTCCTTAAACCTTTTTCCACTGGTCACGTTTTCTAAACCTATTACCGTTCTTTCTGCTCTCTTCTTGACACTCTTTAATGCATATTTTTCAAAAAATATGAAGCCCAAACTGAAATACAATATGGTGTATAGTTCTCCCTGGTGCTGCAGAAGGCAGAACAGCTCCAGCATCATGTCCCAGACTGAAATTCGTCTTGCTGAACGCGTGACTTCTGACCCTCATGCTGCTTCGTTCCTGCTGCCTAACCCATAGCTTCCCCATCGCTTTTCACTTCTGAGGTCCCCGCTCCCGTTGCCGTCACCCTTACAGAATATAGTCAGATTCAGCGTATGTATGGTTTTCTGTCAGACTGCTTTTCTTTAAGTCTGGTGAGGATGCCAGCAGCGTGCCCCTGCCTCCCCGGTGTGATGCTGAGCACGGATCGGGCACTCTCCCTTCCTTCACTGATGCTCAGAGGGCTCAAATGTGATTCCTCAAATCGATGAGTTCTCACAGGTTGTCATCGTGCTACTGATAACTGTTCGTAGGCTAGGGTTTGTTTATTTTTAATCTCTTGTACACCTTTTTTTTCTTCTCTTTTTTTTTCTTTGAATCATTTAAACTACTACCGTGGTTCACTCATGAAAAAAACATGCCGGGGTTGTTTTAAAAGCCTTTCTAAAGATAGACTCTGTCATCTGTACTGCTTTCTTTTTATCAGCAGGGACAGATGCCCTGTCAGAGAGAGAGAGAGACACATTATGCTAGTTTGACATGACTTTTTGATACATTCATGTTGACTGTTTTTTGTTGTTTGTTTTTTTTGTGGTTTTTTTTTTCCTAATCTTACTACTTTTACAGGATTAGAAATCCTTTAGCAGTGTGCTCCAGTAACTTCTCTGGTATTAAAAGTACACTGTAATTTCTGGCTTTTGCATCCCCGCTTTCCTCTGTAAGATCAGGTGCTGTGTTGGGTCTTTTTGTTCCTTTTAGACCTTACCTGGCCTCTCTGGCATCTGCAAGGCCGTGGTTAATGGTTTGGAGATGGTTGCTGGTGCTTCCCCAAGCACTGTAGGGACATTTCCAGTGGTTCCCGCTGACTTGAAACCCCCTGCCTTACTGATGCGCTTGCTCTTCCCTTACTCCATCCAGCCTGCACTGGCGCATCCTGCGTGTCAGGTGAAAGATGCCCCGAGTATCTGGTCTCCACTGGCTGCTGTGAAATGAGGCACTGAATAATTCAGCCTTTCCTGCGTTCAGTAACAGGCCCGGTTTTCCTTCTAATGTATTTATAGACTCTCTTCTTATTGTTTGCCGCATCCCTTGCTGATTGTAAGTCACTTTGCATCTTAGTCTTCATTTCTCCTTTTATGTTGATGATCGTCTTTTATGTTCATCCCTGAGTCATGTGTCCTTGGTTCTGCTTTGGTATACAATCCCTTTTTGATATATTCCCCCCACCTCCTTCCTCATCATTTAAAAGCTGCTGATGCTTCCCATCCCCACCCTTGCTAGGCAGAGGATAATCTCTCCAGAAACACTCAGCTGCACTTTCTTTCAGTGGTGGTGCCCAAGAGGTGCATGTGTACCTGGGGCACAGGAGGTTTGGGTCCTTAGGGTGATTCAAGTCTGCCATTGCCTTTTTGTCCCCTCTGAAGGGTGTGTCTGTTGGTTTTAAGGTGTCTCCTCCATCCCTCCATATTACACGACTTCTTCCTCAGATGTTGCCTCCGTTTTTCCTTCTTTCATCTTCATCAAGAAACTTTAAAGAAATCTGTACCGCGCACCTTCCTAGAAAGCCAAACAAATAGTGTAACTCATGCTATGTGTTGCAACACCTCCAACCAGCCTTTGTTTATTATTGCTTATTAACACCTCCCTGTCCTCCCTGAAGTCTCTCTCCTGCGCCTATGCTTGGGCCCATGGCTTGTGCCGCCGCATCTGTTAAGTCATTTAACCTGCAGCGTGCTGTGCTGGCACAGTGGCAGCTCATCCTGATGCTGAGCACCTTTCTCCATTGGTTTTCCTCTTGTCTCTCTTGGTAGTAGTTTTTTGACTTTCTTTTCATGGTTTTTCCACGTGCTGACTCTAATGTGTTTGTGTTTGTTATATGTATATGTCCTCTCTTTACATTTAAGGTGCAATGCCAAGCTCTCGGTACAGCCAGTGTCTTTGGGAGTTAAAGTATAAGGGCTGCACTTGCTGGGCTGGAGCCTCACAGCCGTCTTAGATGGACAGGGTGCCCACTGATGCCCAAAGGAGGGGTGCTGCTTCCCCCTCCCCATGCTGGGGAGGTTCAGCTGAGCCCTCAGCCCTCCCAGATGAGCCTCCCGCCCCCCAAAATTACACTGTGTTGGCACGAGAGGTGTCAGGAGTGTGTGGCTGGAGGGGAGCATCCAGTTGCCCTTTTCGTGGTCATTTCCCACCCACATCTGTTCAGGCTGCGGCTCTGCAGTCGCTTCGGCTTGTCGGCATCTGCTGGAGAAACCTGATGCCGGGGAGATGCCTCCGCTGTAAGGCCTCTGGCTGCTGCCAGCACCAGAGGATGGCCATGAGTAAAGAAAGAATCGGTCTTAACTCGTGGCGAAGTGCAGCAGAGGTCCTGCCTCCCACCTCTCCCAGGGACCCTACACCAGGCTTCTGTGGCTTGGGTGCCTCCTGCACGTGAGGGTCAAACTCACCCACATGAAAGAGGATCAACAAAAAATGGCTGTTTTCCTAATAAGGAGCCCAGCTGGAACGAAGTGAGCTGAGACTTCAAGCAGTTTGATGGAAACAGTTTGTATTTCAAGCTTAGAAGTCGGCATTCTGGCGTGTATTCTTTTCTTGAAACATATATTGACATTTCTGTTACTGCTCATAGCGGCAATATTGTTCTCCATATGCTCTCCTCATCAGCATCTCTTCATTATTGGATAAATATGTCTCTCGTTATGCAGAAGATTATTTTTGAAGTATGGAATCATTATGTTGTTACATAACTTCCAAATCTGAACCTTTGCGATGATTTATAACAATCTTCAGAAATTACTGTAATTAAAGGAGAACTTTCCACAAAGAGAATTAATTAGATCAAAGGAACATTTAAATGTAAATCATTAATCTGTATGTTACAGGAAACAGTTAGTGGCTATGTATAGTTCATTTAATTATACTTGGTTCAATTTTGTTTTGTCATTACATCACAATTTATTCGGAATTAATTTGCAATTTCTTCTGTAATGTGATTTCTGTTTGCTTACTATAGCAGATATTTTCACTAGCATGTTATGTATATATAAATAAAGGTTTGTTAATGACTGCTGAGTTAATTAAACTGTGGACTCTGCTGTCAATTAGCTGTGAATTTTGTTGCTCAGTAGATGCAACCCAGAAGGTTTGTGCTCTGAGAGCAGGAGGCAAGAAGTCAAAGAACTTGTTGAATGTATGAATATATGCAAGGGACTGTGACTGTCACTTGCTGGAGGGGACCAGGTGACATAGCCTGGGCTTTGCCTGCTCAGAGAATTACTAACAGAGGACAACACGATTTTGATTCCCGTATGGAGAAAAGGAAATTATATGCTTTAAATCCATAGCAAGTAATTGGTAATGGAAATGGTAATCTCCCAAGCTGCAGTACGTTGGTGGCTGTAGGTAGCAAGGACTAGGTGTGTTGGAACGTTGTAGGATGTAGGCTTTGTGCAAGTGGTTTGCAGGTTTTGTGGTCCATATGACATGTCTTCTGTATTGTGTAAGGGTATGAAAAGAGTCCTTTTCTGTGATTTGATCTAATAAAAATAATTTTAAAATATGTCGTGGTTTTTTGAAGTTGTGTTTTAATACTTGATAGTGTATTAATATTTATCTTCCCTTAATTATTCTTCCGCAGCACTCTCAAACGCTTAAATTTTAAACCTTTACACTGCTGAAAGTACATATGTTTTTAACTTAATTTTTAAGTAGCCAACACAGACTAAAATAAGCTAGTTCTTGGCTTTTTTTTTCTTCTTTAAACAATAAAGACTTGATTTTCGTTCTGATTGAATTCTGTAGCCAAATTGGCTTTAGCCTCGGCCTGTCCAGTATTAGCAGCATCTGTGTTAAGTTTGGACTCAGCTAATCTTTTGGAATCTTTGAATATTGGGTTGTAAGCCAAAACTTAGCTATTCAAGAGCACATCTGGCTTGCATAGTATTACCTCATTTGTATAAGGTAGTGCTCTTAGTTGCTTTTCATTAGTTTGTTTTCTGTTTGCTGGAAAGGGGAATTTGATACGGGGGTTGTGCTGGCAGCAGAAAAAGTTTAAGGAACTTCAGTGATTTCTTTCTTCCTGTACTGAAATTCACATTAGAAGTCATGATTTTGGTACGTAGCCAGGTGTAGTAAATAAATGAATAAAATAAGAAATTCTCAGCCAATTATATGTGTTTGACTAATGTGTAGACACTACTAGCTATTCTGTCAGGTTTGCTGCACACAAACAAAGGTAGTGTAATATTTATGTTGTTAAATTTCTTAAGATTACTGTTATTTCTTCCAATAAGTGAAACCGCCTCTTCCTAGGAGGATTGTTGTGCCATTTATAAAAAATGAAATGCTTTCAAAGTTCGCTTGGATAAGCAGCTGTTTGCTGAGGGAGGCAAAACAGCCTGTTGGTTTGCACTGAGGGAGAAATGTTGTTTTCTGTCTTGTAATTTAGGTATTTTCAACCTGCACTAGATGGAATGAGATAAATCTTAGCAATACCATCATCTGAGGAGTCTGTAAGAAATTGGATTCAAAATGTGTTTGCTTTGCTTCTATTTACATCTGTAAGATAACAGCGCGAAATCAGTAGTATTTTGTTCTCGGTATTTGTTATTAAACATATTAGTATGCGTAGGGAAATAAAGAAGACATTTGGAAATGGGTAGCCTTGGGTTAATTAAATCCATCTGCTGTCTGACTAATGACAGGAATATTGTATCCAGGGAGTCACTTATGCTGAAAGATTTGATAACGCACAAAAAGTTTTCTAACAAAGCACTCTTAGAGCAAGCGAGGGCTCGTGTAACTGGAGAGAAAACCAGCCGCCGAGAGTAGCTCGCAGTAACGTGAGGCTCTGCTTCATGCAGGAGCGTCCCAGAAGAAGTTAAGAACCGCATTTGTTGTTCCTTGAGATGCAAAATGGTAACTGGCAAGAAAAGTAAAACTTGTTTTCATCGCATGCTACGTGAAGTTGTGTTTTATGGGGCTAATTTAAGTGGCTGTGTTTCCGTGCTCACGAACAGCCAGGAGACAAATGTTCATTAGGAAAGAAGCTATATAGGGGGCAAAAATGAGCTTCCAGAGACGTGATGATGGCAGCGGAAGGAGGACAGGCTTTTGATTTGTATTGACTGGCAATCTGATCCTATATAGATTAATGCCTTGAGATACTTGGGCTCACTGTTTCCAAACAGCAAGTATGACAGTTGCTTTCTATTTACATTGCTCAAACTCATATCAAGAGAGAGGGGAAAAAAGGACTTTGTACTACAACTTCCACGCATTACGCTTTTTATTGGTCATCTATGCTGTTTGGTGGTGTTTGATTGATGATTTTTGTAGCTGTAAGTTAGGTTTTTGTTACTTCCCAATTCATAGTTTCTGGAAAAGAAAATCAAATACATAGTTTGATTTTTACTGAATTAATTATTTGATTAATTTGCATTTCATATCTTCATACACTTGTACAAAACATGGTTTGAGAGTGTGTGGGGGGGGAAACTTCTGAAGTTTGTGGAGACCTGGGTGCTTTCAAAGCAAGGCAACCGTAATAGCATCAGATGAAGAATAGTTTATTCCGTGGTGATCTGACAGATGGGCAAAACAAAACTCTGAGAGATTAACATTGTTCTGCAATTTAATTTTTAAAGCGTACCAAAAAGAGTGGCTTAATAGAATTGAAAATGGAGGGTGGGTTGGTTTGGTCTACATCGGAGGAACTTGTTTAGGCTTTCTTCGTAGCGAGTCACACAAAGTCACGCTAGTATGTGATTTATCTCAGCTTAAAGCAGGCATCTAAAATAGGTCAGATAAATCGCTCTCTGAAACGTCTGGTTTTCTCCTTCATGTTTAAAGTGACCGTCTCAGATGTGGACATCTGAAGTTTGATTAGATGGACGCCTTCCTGACTGTCAGATTTTAAAAGATACAAGTTAATTTTTGCTTTTTGCAGGTGCTAAAGACAATTTGTTAAACAACACATTTTAAAAGGTATTTTTGATATAACTGTGCCAGCTTGAGTGTAGAAATTTATGATATATTCCTAAACAAGTGTGTCACATGTTAGTACTTTGAAAATGTGGCCTGAAGCGTAAATCTGCCATATATGCTTTCTAGTTCTGCTTCTCCCTTGTGCTGTTTTGGCATGCAGGAGGTAGGAACGTGCACCCCGTCCTCACACGCGGTGCAAAAACTGAGCACTGGCCGAATGCTGGGCACTTGCTTGCCCTACAGAGACATGTAGTCACTGGAGAACTTAGCCTTGAAGGCGCAGAATACATAAATGAGTTTGAAAATAGTAATTGACCTCATTTAAAACATTTTCTGTCAAGCAATGTAGCTTATTAAACATTTAAGTGTTTAAAAAAAAAAAAAGCAGCCTGTACTTTTTTGGTGATCTTTAATAAACCTGTTTCTACTAATAAACATTGTAGTGTGTGTTAAGAGTTGATAGTGACTTCCTAGGAGATGAATTAGCAGATGTATATTCTGTGGAACTGCTTATAATTACACAGTAGCTATGGTTACCAGGTTAAAGAAATCATGGCCCGACGATGAACAGAAATAGATTGCAGCAGACTGGTTTGTTTTCAAGTTGCTTAAAAGCAAAATGCTCAAGGATAAGACCACGAGGACTAAGAGCGTACGGGTAACAAACATAAGAGCACACGCTATTTGCTGAACTGGCACAGAGCCTACTTTTAAAAATCCTTGTTTTAATACAAAATCACAGTGCTTTTTAAAGTTGGGATTTGCTTCTGTATAGTTTGAGAATTGGGTGCCAACCACATATTTGTAATGAAACTATTTAATTGAAATAGTTGGGATTTTGAATGAATGTTGCTAATATTTTCATTTTGATTTAGTACTGGACAAAGCTAAGTTCAAACAGACTTTTCACATTCAAGGAAAGTCATATTCACTTTATTTTAAGTCTAACAGAATGACTTAATGGAAGTATTTATCTTTTCTTTTGGATGCTCTAGCACTTAGAAAGAAATGACAGAAGTGTGGGTGAATTCAAGCAGGAGGGACAGCACTGTGCTTAAGGAGAGTTGTACATTTGCAGTGATGTTGGTGGGCCCACTTCAGATGTTTCTAGTGTATATGTTGCCTGGAAGCATTGAAAGTACTTGAGTCCGTTTCCAAAAGGGAGTGCAGGTGTTGGGGAGTTCAAGCCTTGTTGACTTCAATATAAAGAACAAAAGATTTAGTGTTTTCAAAAGTTTCCACATGGTTTAGAAACCCAAACTGCAGTGAGTTGTGTTGGGTTTAGGGCCCGCGATCACATGAGCTTTTCTCAACGTGTTACTCTCCTTTTATGAATTACAAACTATCTAGAACTGTATGTCTGTATGTCACTTGAACATGAGTCCTATAATGTCTGTACATTATAATGTAGAATAAGATTTTATGGCAACGCACTCTTCCTTAGAGGACGGATGCATTTAGACCTGGTCTTTTGCACCAGGGAAGCTTTCCTAGGGGTCCTTGTTGGGCCAGTGTAACAGCCACTTTAGTTTTAAAGGCTGAGCATATTAAGACTAAAACTTTGAGCCTGATGTTTCTCCTTTTTGTAAGCCTAGCCTACAAATTCATGGCTACGAGATCGTACTCAGTAGGTCTGCTCACCTTGTTTTACAGAATAACCAACCATGACTACAGAATCGGGATCGGACTCCGAGTCCAAGGACAAAGAGCAGGATCAGCAGGAGAGCCCTGCGCAGCAAGGGGCGGCGGAGACCCAGCCACAGGACCAGCAGCAGCAGCAGCAGCAGCTGAGTGAAGAGCATCAGAACGCGCTCGAGCAGTTCTCGGCTGTGGCAGCCCACAGCACGCCAGTGAAAAAGGAGCAGGTAAGGGAGCCCGTGCACGCGTGTTCGCTGCGTGCAGCTAGCTACGTGCCCACTTATTGCTCCTGGGAAATAAAGAGCCTGGTGTGCTAGGAGCGGAAATATATATTCAGATACGCGTGGAAGGCCGTTTGGTGTGATGCTGTAGATCTTGACTGGTTGGTCTTTTGCACCTAAAAAATAATCGTTCTCGCGCAGAATGTTTCAAAATTCATGTCAGGTCTTTCAGCCTCCAGCGCTTAAATATAAGGGCAGTCTTACTAACTAAGCAGGAAACATCTTCGATCTTGCATTTGCGTTAGATAGCAAACAGTGCCAATGTTTTAGAAGCTGAAAATGTTTTCAGAGTTCATTTCTTCTTTGACACCTGCTGAAAACTGATTTCATGCTTGCTTGTCTGATGTGTGAGCCGTGAAGAATCTGTGGTCCCTTAAGCTTCTCATAGTTCTGAAATGACTGCATTGTAATTACTTTAACTTTTCATGTAATAGGTTTCAGAAGAGCTATCGCATGGTTTTCCATTTGGTTCATTGTTGAACTTATTAAATTTGCGGAAGCTGCTTTCTTTTTCCCATTAATAATTTCCAGTCAATAGGATTAACAGGCATTGTTCTTCATGGGTAAGTAACACACAATTAATGAGGTACCTGCAAATCGCATCCCTTAGCTCCTTAAGGTTATGACACCCATCTGATTGCACTCACCTTTGAAGAGTGGAATAAGTCAAACTCCAACTCCTCCTCTCCTCCATCCTTTAAAAAATCAGATTGTTTGAAGTGAGATCCTGTTATTTTACCTCGTTGGGAGACAGTGCTGGTGAAGCAAGCAGATGTAAGGCGTTACTTAAAATCAGCGTGAGTGCTCCCATAGAAGCTGTTTGGGGCTGGCTGTGGTCTTGGGTTTTAAGATTTGTCCACAGAGCTACAGCCCAAACTTGCTGTTGGTGGGGAAAAAATGGGAGTGTAAGCAATTTCAGATGCAAGCAAAGTATTTGTGTGCCTTCCTGGTTTATGGGCGCATTACCTAGATGCTTGGGACAGCAAATGTTTCTGGGACCAAATTAAAAGAGGTGTCTTATGTCTGACTTCTAATATCTCAAGAGTTAGACATAGCACAGCAGGATTTCTCATGTTTATTGCTATTGAATATAAACCATTGGAAGAACTGCTTATTTTTTCGATTGCTAACCTTTTTTACCATTGATAAACCCTGATCATCCTCACTCCATGTCCACCAAAAACCTCTCTGCTCTTGCTCCCACATCCACCAATTATAAGTTAGGACAATCTTGGTCTCTGAAATAGATCAGAAGCTGCATGTAGTTAGTTCAGGGAAAAGAGACAGGGCTGCTTCTCCAAAAGAGAAGAGTGTTGCACAAACTGGTCGTTAATTTAAAATATAATTCTATCAGGCCTAGGCATAAGTATTATTAATTTTATTCTTCCAGGCATCTTCAGTAATCTTTCCTCCCCAAGTTTCTTCTCATCTTAAACAAAACAAACCCCAAAACCACCACAACAAAAAAAACCCCTTAGGTACCACACCTGTCTATGTGTGTTTACGGAGATGTGAGTTTGGAGACCTGAGATGTGCTCGTGTGCTGCGTGATCCCTTCCTTTCCCGAAGATCGCCTGTGGGCAGGTGTCTGCAGAAGCCTTGATAGACGAACTGGGTTAGTGAATGGATGTGTGAGACCTTCCCATTGAGACTACCAGTTTGAATCCAAAAGTCCCTGTTGTAAGCTGACTGCCAAATCCAGCTGCAGTGATCTGCCCAATATATTTTGTAGTGGCTCAAGTATCTGTATCACAGGAAAGAACCACTTAAACGCATCACTAAGAGACAGAGCTATTGGCGATGGTGTCATTAAAAAAGCCAAAAATTGAAGGAGTAATGGGTATCATTCTCTCTCTTGCCGTCTGTAATCCCAGTGAGGAAGTTGATGATTTTTGCTATCACTCGTATGAGAGATCCTTGGGAAGAAAGATTTAAGTTACCAATCCATGGCAGTGACTTTTGTTGTCATTCTATACACATAAAAAAGAGCATTTTAATGAAGGCAAAAAGGCTTCTTCATGTTTAGATTAGCAGCTACTGCAGAAATGAGTCCTTTCCATCAGGTATAATAATGCAATCTTACTATCTTCCTGCCTTCCTATCTCATTGAAAAAGAGCAAGAAGGCATCACACGGGTTGGGCACTGACATTTTTTGAGCAACTACCGTAAGTAGATGCGTTGTGCAAGCTTGCTAATATCACTTCATACCCCAGTGAGCAGCTGCGAAGCATCAAAGGTCATTATTGCTGAATTCTGTGACTCCAAAGGCTTGCTTCGAGAGGGGGGGTCCAGCTTCAGAAGGGGTTCAACATACTGTGTCATGGTAAGGTACAGCAATATGGATAGAGATGAGAGAGCTTATGCTCAAAAACCACAAACCCTGAAGCAACTTGTGCTGCACTAGAATTTAGTCCATGACGCTGAAAATACTGTAAAACTGCAGCACAGAGGTATCTTGGGGGAGAATTTAGGAGAAAATGCAACTATGCTTGCAGAGTTCGAAATAATTCACTGAGTACATGGGTTTTTCACTGGATACCAGGATGTCAGGTTTCTTTAGGAAGAAGAGGCTTAATACAGTCTGAAAGTACCTCAATGCCCGAACACATCAGCATAGTTTGGAGGATCTTCTCTAATAGTGCTTGGCATGTTTTGTTCTCCAGACAAATGAGAGAAAATTCTTTGTATGATTTTAACCTAGACACATTCCCCTGATCTTAATGTAGATGGGAACCTTAACAAACAAAATAACCTCAATGATATTTTTTTCAAGAGTATTTATAAATAAGCAAATATCTACCGTAGTCTTGAGATACCGAGTGTCTTCATGAAGGAAAATAATCACCGATCCATTAGGATTCACAGAAACTGTTTGCAGGCTGAAGATGGTTCTAAAATTTAAGTGGCTGCTGGGTGCCCTTGGTGTTGTGGGCTTTTCTCTTAAGCACCTTTACTGTTTTCTTGAAAAAGATTAGTTCTATGCATTTGTTTTTTTTGTTGGTTGCTTTTTGTTGGGGCGGGGTGTTAACTCTCACATGAGAAATCTAATGAGCCACCGGGTATGACAGTATGTTTTTTCCAGCCCTGGAATGACTTTTGCACCCACACATGCGCCTTCCCTGGCAGATTTCTTTAACAAAACGTATGGAAATCATCAAAGAGCCCCTCTGCTCAGCAGCAGCAGCACAGCTCTTCACAGGGGCCCGAGCAGGAGGCGTCTTCAGTCTTGGTTTTCTCTCGGTGCAGTAGGTTGGACCACTTGCCAGCTGGCCGCGGTTGTGGTGGAGGGGTAGCTGGCCTCAAGCCTTGCTGCGAGCCTGGGGGGACTCTCGCCCTTTGTCGCAGCCGCTCTGAGCGTTAAATGCTCAGCGAACAGCTAATCCGCTGACATACGCTGTGCCTTCATCTCCCGCCAGCCTTCAAGGTACGCGAGGACCTTGACGTCCAGACACAGAGCTGATGTCCAAGTGCTGGAAGGAGAAAGTCCTCCAGTGCTGGAGCTAGAGGGGGAAGAGCTGGCTGGCACTGGGCTGCTCCTGAGGAAGAACATCCATGGCTCAGGGGACGAGGTGGATTTGGAAAGCAGCTCTTGCTTTTTTTATCTTCCTAGTCCCACTTTCTTCTAATCTTCCCCCCCCCCAGGGAAGCCCAGGAGACCATTGTTACGTCCTCTCTTGCAGGGAAAGGAGGAGCGTGGGGTCTTGCCTCACCTCTTTGCAGTTGCCTTTTTGCAGTTTGCTGGGGCTTCGGTGGGAGCTGGTGCTGTCGGTAGCACAGCCGGCTCCAAATTCCTCTTTCCCCTATTCACCCGAAGGCAGAGGGGAAGCTTATGGCTTGTTTGTATGAAATCTCTCGGGGAAAGTTCCTTGTGATTTAGCGGTACACTGTTGTTGCTGGTTATACGATGCGAGGTTGTTCTGGTCTCAAAGCAGATTAAAGCCTTTGGACGGATTTGCTCCATTCTCATGAAGGTTTATTATATATACAGTGAATGGAAACAGACTTGGAGGATTAATTTACAATATATTTCCAGCAATGCTTGTTGCTTATTACGCTGAAATCATTCAGAGACAAAATGGTTATTTTTTTTCCTTGTAATGAGATAACGGAAAGATGTTATTTTTGTTTTATTTTATTTAAGCTTTAGCTTAGGTATTACTGCACTCCTGTTGAGGTTTTGTTTGGAGACTGTCAGGGGCATAACTGATGAGAAGGGTAATGGCTGCGGCACAGCGCTGTTGCTAGGAAGGGTGAAATGCTGTAGAGCTGTTCTGGCTTTCATCTAGTGCCGTGGAGAGGACCACGGGCTGTGCTGCATCACCGTAACTCTTCAGATGGTCTGACCCTCAGATAAACCCAAGCAAAAGTAACCGTGGTTGTTTCCTCTTGCCCCTTTTCCCTGCAGTATATTTGTCTTTCAAATAGCACCTACTTCTCGCCAGCTTGAAGGACTTATCGTGCATCTGCAGAGAGCAAAATTCAGCCTCTCATCCTGTGCTTATCATCCATTAGCCAGCCAGCTGCACATGAAAGTTGTTTAGCCCCTCACTTCCATCCTGTTTGTTTAACCCTTCGCTCGAGTGCTTGGGGGGGAGCCTTTCACTCTCCCAGGCACGTCAGCACCCCCCCGCGAATTCACACCGTCACAGGGGGATCCGTGCCCTCATTCAGGGGGCTGTTTTCTCACTGACAGCAAAATTAGTGCAAACCTGATGGTCCTTTCCTATTCCGTATGACACCATGGAAGCATCATATCATTTAATAGGTATAGGACTTAAACGTAGTATCAGGAAACTGTAGGAATACGGTATTCACAATATCTGTTGTGATGAATATCATTCATCACAATATTTACTAATTATTCAGCATTTCCAAGAGACCCAAAAAACAGGTCCAAGAAGTCCAAGTGGGATTTTGTACCTATGGAAAAAGTAGAAGCCTAAAGTATTTTCATGCATGCCCCCCTCCTTCCTGGGTATTCTGTACATTTTGGAGTGAGAAGGGAGGGCTGGTAGGAATATAGGGAATACGGGAAATCTTTTCAATAGATAAAGAAGACTCTGTTCTGCATCAGGGGCTTTCTCGTCCAAGCCCCACGCTAGGCTCACTTGAATGCTTGGGTGCAGGGTGCGTAGTGTACTGCGTGGCGTGATTGGATTATCTCGCTTCAAAAAGTGTCTGTCTTTCTCTTTATAGGACACAGACAAAGAACAGGAGTTTGCTGCTGCGAGTGCAAAACAGCTGGAATACCAGCAGCTAGAGGACGACAAGCTCTCTCAAAAATCATCATCTAGCAAACTTTCCAAGTCTCCTCTAAAGATCGTCAAGAAACCGAAAAATATGCAGTGCAAAGTGACACTCCTGGATGGATCGGAATACGCATGTGAAGTAGAGGTAAATTGCTTTTTGTCTTCTTTTTTTCATCCTGTCTGGAGAAAAATAGTTGACATTAGATTCATAATTTAAGCAAAAGAATGAACGGCCTGATATTTCAGCAGTGCCAAGCACAGAGACGCTTCCATTGTTTTCTCTGGAGGTTGAAGACGTTGCACAGATTTGAGCTGGGTGAGGGATCGTGAGCAGTCCCTCGAACAGCCAGAGACTTTGGATTAATTTTATGTCAGCACATGCCACAACAGAATGCAGAAAATGAATTGTGGGCAGCAAAGCCCATAAACAAAGAAGGATTTTGATCCCATTGGGCTTCTCTTTTCCTTGGTACTCTGCTGAGTTGAGACTCACATTGAGTCACTGTCCAAACAGTAATTCTGACCATTGTGAGATTAGTGGGGGCATGAGAAACACCCAGGGGAGGCGAGGGAAATGTCAGGAGCAAATCACAGTGAGAGTGGGGAGGTTTATGTGCTTCTCCACGATGTGTGTGAATCATAATTGTGTCTAAACACTACTGGCAGAAAGTTGCTGGTGGTTTTCTGTAAGGAAACTCGCCTTCCCTGCTGGGACTCTGCCAGGAGCCTACTTTTGGGAGGGATGGTCTTTGCTGCACTCTCCCTTAGGAATCAGTCTGTGCCTGCGGGCAGACCCAGGCTAAGAGGATGCCTTGCCTTCAACTCCAGAAGGTCACAGAGAAGCGGAAAGTGAGCAAATTCATCATCTTGGAGTGAGCATGAGAAAATTTGGCATCTCAGAGTGGACCCGTTTCTCCGTTCAGCCATTGTCACCGAGGTGGTCTTTGGACAGTGGACCAGCCTGTCCTCAACCTGCTTTAGGTCAGGAGGCCACAAGGCAAGGCTGAGCCCAGGCCGAGCAGCGGCTGGGAGGGGAAGGACGTGTGTTGGAGGGCTCAGCCAAGCCAAGCCTCCTTCGGGTAACCACGGGGCGCCGCAGAGAAGAAAAGCCACCTGGGGAGAACAGGAGAGTATGAAGGTAGAGATGAAATCATCTGCAGGCTTGAAAGGGGAACCCGCAGGAACATGAAGAAGGAGAGAGGGCAGAGAAAAGGAGTACCTGACTGGGAGCCAAATCATGATGTCTTTACCATCAGATTGCACTCAGTCCTTGTGTCCTCCAGCCACTCTCGTTTTAAGTGCTTTGGAGAGTGGCAGGTCAGGAAGAACTTTATGATTTTTATTTAACCGTGGCTTTACAGTTTGGGCCAAATTTTGCTGTGCTAGGAGTTAGCTGCAAACAGGAGCTGTGATTTTACTGCTTTTACAGCAACTTAGCAGTCATGCTGTTGAGTGTCTTTTAATTTCACTGGCCAAGTCGTGTGTTGTTTCCTCCGGTCTAGCAATAGCTATCTGGCCACATACTTTGTGACTATTAAATAGTCATTTCTTGACCTGTGGTCCCAGTTTTGTCTGTTAAGGATAGCGTGCAAACCATTAAGCTGGAAGAATGACTAATAACTGGCTTTGATGGAAAGAGTCAAACTCGTTTCAGCTTTTGCCACTTAGTTGTAAAATGTGAGTCACTTTTTGGAATATAATCAAGCAAATTTTACCAAATAGGATTTCTATGGAAATCTTGTCTAGCAGGCTGAGCTTTATGAGAATATAAGATGGAGCAGAAAGGGAGATTTGTTATGTTAGACTTCCACTTATGCAAAAAAATGCTGTGAATAATACTTTCTTTCAGGAAGTTTCACTTTTCGACTGAACTTGGACTCTGTTGGATTTGAAGTATCAAAATGCTAGCATATAGAAGCCATCATGTCTTACTGCTTGTCAGATTTCTCTGCTTTGCAAGTTCTGAATAGCTCTTGAATAATGTCCAATATAAATATTGTATGGATTTTTTCTACTTGCACTGCTGAAATATTTTGAAGTTGCATTGACTGTCATTGATAATCACTTTATCTGCTTCTAAGATGATCAGACTTCCTGGGCAGAAAGTAATATTGATGAGAATAGAGCTCCTAATAGGATGAATCCTATTTGTCCACCAAAGGACAAAGCTGTAAGGCTATGATGATGAGCAGACCATTGGGTGCATTGAAACAGAAGTTAGTTAGGAGGTGCAAATATTTCAGGCAGCGGTTTAGAAGGCACAAATATTTAAGGGAACAAGTGCAGCTGGAGTGACGCGTGTATTTACATACCTTAAATGGATGATCCGGACTTTGCATCCTTCCTAGGTGGTACTGTCTGTATATTGTGTATATTGAGGATGAAGCTGTAGGTACTGCTCTGGCACAGCCCACTCTGGCCCGTGGGAACATTTGGTAGATCCCCAGGGGAGTCCACTTTCCATAAAGTTCAGCTACAGCAAAAGGGTGCTATGTCCAGCCAAGAGAAATGATGTGACTTTCACTGTGCTTTTTCTCCTGGGGAGAAATCGTATATACAAAGGGAGTGAGTTAGTAGGGAAAGGGAGCCTGAGGGTCTGTCTCAGGAGACATCTCAGGAAATCATGTAGGAGGCTGAAGGTGAAGTTCTCCTACAGTAATTTTGGGTAATAACAAAGTTCTGTGGCTTTTTCACAGAAACTCAGTGCTGCAGCATGAGAAATAATCTGTCACATTTCAGAAAAATGCTATCATGTTTTTAAGGATCACCTACAGGTGAACTTACTGTATCCCAGTTTAGGGAGTGTGGGCGGAAATATATATGTAAGAAAAGTATACTGAAAGACCTAACAAATTATGGAGGTCAGTAAATTCCCCAAGATTAATTCCTTAAAAGAAAGGGGAGAGGGGTGGACAACATATGGCAATCAAGTATTTAATATTTCCATTCCTTGTGTTTAACCCAGTTAACTGCATCTTTCAGTGTGGATGGTGGCCCAGGGTAGGGATGTGACAATGGGTGGATGTGAGTCAGAAATGTCATCCCATGTTGTCAGCTCTGTCTTCCAGCTCTGTCTGTGTGTCATGCTTCTACCCACTGAAGGCTAGAAAGCAGTGTAATCTAGAAGGACCAGAAACTCAGAAACCTAATTTTGAGCTAGAATAATAGCTCTGTCAGTGAATCTTGGTTTGGACGTGGGCCACATATTTACCCCTTCAGAACTGCATTCCCTAGGCTGGGAGTTGGGAGTCATTACAGAATCCATCAGTTACTCTACAGAGTGCTTTGGAAATGACAAATGCTTTTATGTATGTTAAATATTAATATAATATAAAGGATCTTATTGCTCTCAAGTAGAGCACAACCTACAGCTTATCAATTATGTGTTCATCCAGTTAATGATCTGACAGCTGAAAGTGCATGTACTCACAGATTGAGATGCTTCTGAGGCAGGTTTGGTTAATCCATTATCCCCTTGGTGTCCTTTGTTTCGGAAGCCCCTCTTTCTTATTCCATATTTAATGCCGAGTGTCTTCACTGCCTTCTGCTGTATCTTTCAGTCTCTCTCACGTCCAGTACTTCGCATTTGTGACACCAGGAGTTTTTTCATATTGTATGAGATGTATCTACAGGGGAAAATGTAGTGGGGCTAATTTCAAAGCTGAGGTTAACAGTCGTTCATCTAATGTGGTATCCTTTCAGTGAAAGGATCTTAAGCAAATGCCAGGTAAGAGCTTTCTCTTGAGGCCCCACAGTGTTACTGCCTGTGTGCTGTATCTATCCTGACCCAGAAAGTCTTTCATGCAGTAAGACATTACAAGCCAAAACCAGGTTAAGTAGGTAACCCAGGCTGCTCATTCATCCTCTACCCAAACCATAAACCAGAGGCATTACCATTTGTACCCCCACTGCCACTCTCATCTGGGAGCCTAGAGATGGTAGCGGTGGGCTTAAATAAGAGGGGTGTTTCCTTCCAGAGGTGGGATGGCCACCCTAATGGCTTTCGCCTGTCCAGGGGCATCTGTTGGCTTTTGGAGCAGAAGTATTTGCTGTACGCTGACATTGTCCCGGGTACTCCGTCAAAGAAAAACAGGCTCAGGGTGGCTACGTGGTTCTCCCATGTCATGAAGAAGCTGGAGGTTTCTAATGGGCGCTCAGTCACAGGAGTCGACGCGGTCTGCTCAGAGGAATGCTGAGCGGTGATTTCCACCTGGATGTCCACCCCTGCTGGAAGTGGTTCTCCCTGGGCTCTTCATTGCGCTCTCCCAGCCAGCATCAGGATCAGAAATGCTCTTTGTCAAAAGCGGCCAAGTCCGCAGCTGGGGCCAAGACTGCAGTGCAAAGAGGGTGCTGAAGACTTTTCTGTTGAGCAAGCTAGACCTATAGTTTGCATTTGTTGGTTTGAAGAACCAAAGGTAAAGCAAGATCCAAAACTGCAAATTGATTTCAGATAACCTTAAAAAAGGCAATGAACGCACTAGCTCAGGTTTTTCCTAAGATACAAGAAAGTAAGCAGAAATAACTTATTTCTGGGTTCCTTCCACTTTAAGTAGGGATTTTCAAGTGCTATAGTACAATTACACTATTTCTGGGATTTGTTTCCCTCCTCTTCCCTCTCTCCCCCATCTCAATTTTCTGTTATCTAGACTACTGCATTTTAATTAAAAGATGCAAGTGGAACCAGCTGTCATCCTCTCTTACATGTAGCCTAATTTGCAGTGTCTTCGTAAAACAGGTTAAAATTTGCCTTCATCATTTCTGCTCTAAACATATACATGTTAATAATCGCAAAGTGAGATCAGAAAACTGTAACGTCATATGTCTAAATAAATGGTAAAATAATTAGATTTCATTTTCAAAGGCTCAGCTGTCAGAGCCCATTGGTAATTTATACTCTTTCTTCGTTCCTCTACCACTCAGACTTTCTTATCGTGCAGGACACCAGTAAATGAAAACAAATGTTTCCATGGCAGCCTGTCTGTGGCATCTCTGCAGCCCTACATCAAACAGAGTGACGTGCCGTAGGATTCAGATAGGCTGCGGAGCACGTGGAAAGCCGACATCTCAGAAAGCATTGCTCGTATCCCCTCTTCTTGGTGGGTGGGGGTCAGCTGAGGTATGAGGGGACTGGTAAAAATACACTGTATTGGGGTTTTTTTCCCCTCAGTTTTCTCAGTCATGCTGCCGCTGAGACCTGGGCAATAGTTGGGTGTCCCACGCTGTAGCCGCTGCTACGCCTTTGCGATGAACCTCTGGTGACTTCCTCCCTGATGGAGACCCCGTTTTCTTAACGGGGTTCCCCGCATCCTCAGGTGACTTCAGAGTAGCACACTTGAGTTGAAATGGTGAGAAGTTTTATTTCCATGCATTTGAAAAGGGTTTATAGCATGGACAGAGGCAGACTGGAGTGAACAGGTCCCTTTCTGCCCTGCACAAGTATGTGCTGAAACTCCTTTTTGGAGACAAAATGGACGTAAAATAAATGGATCCTCAAATAGGATGGAGTATTGCATTTTGCATGAATTTTTCTTTTTTCTGTTAAAAAGTGAGAGTATATGGATGCTTCCTTAAAAAATAAATCGTTAAAGATGGTGGTGGGACAGGCTTGAAGAACAAGGAGACTTTCCGCTCTGCCACCACTGCCAGAAATGAAAGAGAGTGGTGGCTGACTTCAATGCTGCATGTGTTTCTTTTCCTGGCTTGCAAGACTACCCCTGGAGAAAAAAACCCTTCTGTGTTTCTGTATGGCGGTGGGGGAACGCGTGGCCCCGTTGTCCCCCGAGCTAACCCTTCCCCAGGAGCCGTCTCAGCACGGACCTGCACGCCGCTTTTGCACGGGGAGTTTAATAACGTTGAATTTCTCATCCGTTTTGAGGTAGGCTTTTAAGGTCAGGAAGGAAACCTCTGTAATAAGATGCACTCTGCTTTCTGAAGGATACAGTTTCAGTTGCCCCCTGCACATTTTAATTGTTTAATGAATTCCACACAGTCTCTTGCAAATGGCTTTGCATGTGAAACTGATTACTGAATGCAAGAGGGAATTTTTTTAATAAGTCTTTTCCTTTTGACCTACTCGTTGCTTACATTTCAGTTAATTTAATATGAAGAGCTTTGTTTTAGGTTTTTTTTCCTTCCCTAGGACGTGTTTCAGTAAATGTGACTGGGTTGAGATGCATGGGCGTCATTGCACAGAATGTTTTCTGTCCCTGGACCCGCTAATTAGGGCTGACTTAGATTAGCCAGGGGATTCAGTTAAGATCTATGTTACCTGACACATGTCAGTAGGAGTCTGAGTATTGCCTGAATATGTTCCAGCTGAATAGAGTTAATACACAACTTTTCTGGCTTGCTTTTTCCAAATATGTAGGCAGCTTTTTATGAGTTAAAATGCTCGTCAATTCAAGAAGCATTAACGGTCTGGAAATCGATACCGATGTTGTCCAGCTCATAATAATCAACTGAGAGGCTGAGCAGAAAAAGGGTTTTTTTTGCTTCAGTTTGGTAATTGAAACAAAAATAAACATGTTTGGGCTCCTTTTTAATGATGATGATGATGGTGATTATTTCACTGAAGCTAAAGAAATCTAAATCAAAAAAGTCACGTCAGGTTGAGCCAAGCCTTTTGGAAACGGCACAAGGCGGAGGGAGGATGCTGGTGCGGCGCTGGCGGGGCCGGAGCATTTCCTCCTCGCCGGAGAGGCTCAGCTCCCCCGCAGCTCCCCGCGGCTGGGAGCATCTGGGCTGCGTGGTGTTCAGGGACAAGCTCTCTTACAGCCTTGGTAGGAAAACACACCTAAGCGATTAGACAGCTGGGGTTTCTTGCGTTTCCTCCGCTTAATAGGCAAGTATTTTACAGAGGCTGAAGGAGAACCAAGAATTAAAACCAAGTCACTCCTTCAGACGTCATACCAAGTAAACAGCAGGTTTGGCTTTAAATTCCACCTTTTGGCACAGCAGAGGACATGGTCACAATCAAAATAAATGCCAAAAGCCTAAAATAACAACAAAAAAAATATTTGTACGTGTCTTCTCCACATCTGTTTTCTGCATCTAGTGCTCTTATCTCTGGCCTTTCGTTAATAGTTTCTGAAAATGTTTTGGGCAGTGAAATGATGGGTTTAGCAGACAAAAATCTTCATTTTGATACTTCGGGGGTGCCAGCCGTTTTTCATAACGGTGAAAACTATTGAGAGGAGTCGACCCACATTGACAAATAGTTTCAGCTGCCCTGAAACTGCATTTTCTAGGGAATAAATGATTAGCTGAAAACTTTCTAGTGAAATGTTGCCTCCGGTTCCCTCCCCTTGGTGCACCAGTTGGACACGAGCCAGGTAACAGGAGCCTGTTCTCCATCTGGCAAAGTTTTAAAAAAATTTTTTGGTCGTGCACACTCAAACCCCCAGGTACTGCAAGGCTCATTGCTGGTTAACCTGTTTGCAAGAGCCCGGGAGAGGATGATCTTTTATCTGCCTTTTACTGCAGACACATAGAGGTCTGTTGGCTCTGGGGGTCCTGTCCTTGTCACCGTCCTTGCTGATGGGCTCACCAGGGTGAGACTGCGTCCACGTTTGTCTTCTCCAGGCTCATTGCCCAGGGTGGTCCTCACCCCAGAGAGCCTGCTGCTTCTTACTGCGGTGCCTGGTGCAGCCAGCACCCAACCTCCGCACGCGTTTTTAAGCGCTACTGGAATATAAATTACAAACAGTGGATGAAGGGCTTTGCTTATGCTTTTCCCTTCCCCAAACAGATGCTCAGATTTTAAAGCCTCCTGCTGTTTCTGGACAAGGTGTCCATTCCCCCATGCCCATCCTCCCAGAGAAGTCGCTGATTTTCATGTCACTGCGCGGTCACGCTTCTGCCAAGCCTCCCTGCATTTCGTCATATTTCCTGCCCCGTTTCTGTGGTACTCAAGTGCCTGTTACCTGCTCCAGCTCCCCACCAAGCCGTCTGAACTCATCTCCAACTCTGTTGCTAGTTGCTTCCATTTTATAGGTGCTATCCCCACGTTAACCATTAGAGTTACTGTTTCCAGACCAAACCTAAGTAAACGTCACTTTATTATCATCCCCTAAAAATATTAGCTGTCACATAAAATC
This sequence comes from Phoenicopterus ruber ruber, assembly GCA_009819775.1. NCBI lineage: Eukaryota > Metazoa > Chordata > Aves > Phoenicopteriformes > Phoenicopteridae > Phoenicopterus > Phoenicopterus ruber. Next base: position 115,236,845 of record CM020216.1, read on the forward strand.
CTGACACCTCATATGAGTGATTTTTTTTTTTTTCCAGCTGAGCCCCATGCAATGTTTGCTGGGCTGCTTTTATGTTTTCTTATCCCTGTCTGTTGATACAGTGAACAGAATATCAGAGATGGGACGGGGTGGTGAGGAAATACCTGCTTGTAAAGCAAAGCTTTGATAGGCAGCGAGGTCCGTCTCTCATGGTTTATCTTGCTCTGGCAGAAGCGGTTTTGATCTGAAGTGGATAAAGTTTGGATGTAGCTTGAGAACAGGCTACATTATTTTTCTTGACAAGCCCAGCATTGATGGTGTAATACTGTCTAAGATACCCCAAATCTAAAAGCCTGATCATCGTGCTTTCTCTCCTGCCTGAAGAGCATCTTTCTGTGCTATGGTTTCTGTGCAATATGTTTTTTTTTCTCACTCCAACCTGGCAATGTAGGTCAGGGAGAGCTCTGTGGCTTTTAAATTCCTATGGCAAGATTACTCTGCAAATCGGACTGTGTTGACAGTAGAGCTTTTTTTCAGCTGAAAATAAACAAAATGTTTATGGTTGATTTTTGCTGATATATGCCAGTAACTAATTATGTTACAGGTAGGGGCTGGTTCCCCTTGCTGTGTCGGTGCTAGGCTTGTGCATAGTTAGCAGTTACGCAGGAGAGGTGAGTGTTTGCTGAGCTCATCCAAGTATAGGTAGAATAAGGAAAATATTGGTATTTATAACCTCCACTGGAAAGCTTCAGCTGCTGTACTGAATCCCAAGAGACCCGCCTGAGTTACCGCGGAGCATCTTGCAGGAGGCAGTAGGGCAATTGGGAGGCATTAACCCAATGGATCAACTGCACATCTAGTTAAAATCCAAGCCCAAACAATCTGTGTTCTCAAGAAAGCTGAGCAAGGGCGATACTTTCTCTGTTGAAAAGCCTCCAAAATCGTGGAATACGGTTTATTATTTTATGTCAGGATTTAGCAAATGTGGGAGACTAATCAATGTGCTGAGAATTGAACTGCTGTTTGAGAAATAGTATCCACTGTTTTTTTCCTTTATCGGAGAGTAGTGCTTGTAAGCTGTTACCAGATCTCCATCCTTACAGTATGAATTCTGTTGATGCACTTGGGATGCCCAAGCGTTTGATAATCATCCCGTTTGACAGGTGTTTCTGTAGCCCTTGTGCACATGCAGCTGTGGCTGGTAGGCTTCCACGTATAAAGACGTGCTCCAGAGTATTTACTGTTTCTCAGGTGCCCCCTTTTGCTGCTTTGCATTGCCGCGAACCAAGTGCCGGCTTTGTTCCTGAGCGTGCAAACTGCGTAGCGCACACGTCGGTGGGCTTAGAGCTCGTGTGATGGCAGTGCTGGCGCGATCTCTGCTGCTGACGTAGAAGGCAAAAACCCTAATTCGGTTTGCTGCCAGAATCGGGACTAGGTCACCAATCTTCTTACTGGGATTTAGCAGTCCCCTGGGTTTTTTTAGATTAGGGCTGGCTTTTTAGGATTGCAGGCTCAAACAGCATTAAAGAAGGTTGCCCCTGATAAAAACTGTGTCACGTTATACAATGTCATTGACACTTGCTGCAGGTATGTAACTGTAGCATAGACCCTGTTACGTATTTGTCTAAATGCTTGTATTAAATATTTAGGAGATAGGTGTCAGAAAAGGTTATTTTCAGGAATGGTAATACATTTCAATGTGCTGTATTAGAATAAATATCAATAAGCTGATAAATTATAGTACTACCATGATGGGGGAGAAAAAAAAAAATCAGTCGTCGCTATATGTCAAAATACCTTTTAGTCTACTGTAAGTTTTCTTATGTGACGTTCATTTATGTATACAGACCAGTATGGGATAGAGTTCTAAATTAAAAAGCAGAGATAGGAAAAATACTGTTGCAGTTGTTATTTCAAACTATTATAATATATCAGGTTCACACATACAAAAGTTAATAAAGAAACAGAACATTTGGAGAGCTTGTATTGGCATGCAGCTTTCAGGAAAAGCATTTCCTTACATGAAATATATTCATGTTGAAAAAAAAAATTCTTTTTAACACAGCTTTTATTCAACTAAATCTTTCTGAAATTGCCTAGTTCTTAGTTCTCCCTGCATTTGGCTAAATTATTTATTCAGTAGACTGTATTTGGAACTGTGACCTGGGACATTCCCAAATGCAGTTTACCATTCAAGTATGTAAAAAATTAAAGGGTACATCCTTCTGAGAACCAAAAAATGAATGTGTTTTGCTTTGAACCTATTCTTTTCATTGCCTGTATTTTTTTTGCCACCTGAAGGGCTGGCAGAAAGGTCTTGCTCAGCATCTCCTACAGGTGCTGGTGAACTGCTTACAAACTGGTTGAGAGTATTATGTCCATCCAAGAGATACATGTGTCCTCATAAATGTTCATTTATAATACTCTGCGTATGCCAAACCCAAGATTTTTCCCTAAGAAACATAAAACAGTTGGAGTAAAAAGACCAGATGAGTTAATTTCTTTTGTCTTTAAACTTTTCTGTTTGCCTGTGAGGGAGAGGGGAGTAAGGTATTTGTTGTTTGCTTTGTCGCTCTGTATGTCTTACCACTGTCTTTGGCATACGACGTTGTACCGGTAACTTCAGCAAAGGTTTTGTTCTGTAGCAGAAGTGACTTTCTTTAAAATGTTTTGTATAACACCTAGAAACATCACTCTCAACACGCTGAACTTTCAGATGAACTAATGTTGATGTTTCTGGAACTGCCGGTGCCATTTGCAGCAAGCACAGCAGGGGATGTAGGGGCCTAAATTCCAGTGGTTAAGTCATGTTATGCTTTTAAAAGCTCTCATCCTGCAAGTTATACATGTCGTAAGACGTACTTCAGTAAACCAGCGGAAAACTTGCTGAGTTTCTGCCAATTAACACTCCAGGAAAGATTCTCCATCCTATTCTTCTTCCTGGATGCTCCCCACTTGGCTTCCTGCTGGGGACTTCAGTTGAGAAACGATAGATTTGAAGAAATTCAGAGTTTCTTTTCTCTTCTGTCACCTTTCTCCTTCATCTTCTTTTCCCCGTGGAGAGAAACTGTGGAGAAGCGTAAGCGGCACAAGAGCAAATCCTTTGAAAACACAAATTAAAAATGTGTAGAAGTGAAATGAAGTTAAACTTCTTTGGAGTGACTTCTTCCATTTATCTTCCTTGGGAAAAATAAACCTTCTGCTATTTTTTCCCATCTTTTAATCAAGATTTGTTAAAAAAACACGTTCCTATTTGGAAATTTTCTGGCCTGAAGTGCAATGATTAGCTTCTAGAATGTCTCAGTTCAGCCCTTCATATCTTGACCAGCTCAAACTCTTTCAGAAAAAAACGCGGGAAATGTCATAGTATGTAGATTTTGATTTTGTTCACAGATAAAAATGCACTCCTTGCCAGAATGACTGTGTGAGTTTAGGACCTCTGATGGACTCTCCATAGATGGAGAAGCGCTGTGTTGTGGTCATCAGCTCCTCTGCATTTGGAACCACACTGAACATGCACTTATAAATTTGTATATGTTTGTGTATGCACATGTTATGTGCATTAAATTATGCACATATTTGCCTATGCATATTAAATTATGACATATATGTGACGTTCAGATCCCTCCCTCAGAAACAAGGTTCTCAATACAAAAGTGATCTTGGAAGGCTGCACACACTTGATGGCTTTAGCTTGCAAGTAATGACTATTTACGTAAGTAATTTTTTTTTCTGGGATTGGGCATATTTTTGTGTAAGTTGGGTAATTCATGAGGAAAGAATGAGAAAGTGTGTTGTCAAGAGGCTGGAATTCAGCGACTCGGAGACTCAGCTGGGGGAATTTGTGGGAAGAGAGAGCTCACTGCGGCGAGCACAAAGATTCCTGACAACCAGTTAATCGTTTACACTTGTTTGTGTTGCAAGAATAATTGCAGAAGCTGCAACATGGGGAGGGAAAAACTTCCCCTTGTGTATGCTAGTTATTTGTTGCCATATACATTTTAGCTTTTATGGGTGTTTTCCTTGCATTTGCACAGAGGAGACCACCATGTGGCCTGTGCAGTGTAGAAACCAAAGTGTCGACCAAAATAACTTGCAAAATGTAATTTAAATCAAAACAGTAAAATGAAATAAAGTCAGTGGTCTGGACACAATTGGAATCTTTTTCATCATGCACATTGCAAATGAAAAAATCAGCTAATACTTCCCCACCAGAAAGAACGGGGGAAAAGGAGGAGGTTAGTACAGCCACACGCCAAAAGACATTACAGCATGCAAGGCTAGAGCCAGCCCACACGTTTATACAGTGCATTGTTAAGATCCATTGGAAAGTGCAAATGCTAATTAGGAATGTGAACCAGATAACCTCAACATCAGTTAAAGTCCAATTATTCCTACCGAGGTTTCATGATGCTAATCTGTTTGTCCTTCTGCCAGCGATGGTGCCCAACCAGAGTTATTACAGTAATTGTACAGAGTTTAACGCCAGCGCTAGTGTGGCGTTGCTCGCTGGCGGCTTGACAGCTTTTCCGAGGAAAGCGGCAGTGTCGTGTTTGCATATGTATTCGCGCAGAAAGATATGTGCAAACTCTTTCCATTTGAAATCCGGGTCCGCAGCTGTGAAACTTGTTCGTCTTGCTGTGCTCCTTGACTGAACGGAAAGGGAGGTGAAGTTTCAGTTCATGGGGGTGCCCTGCCCTTGCAGTTACTGTGCAGTGGAGATGATGGCTATTGGCGGCAAAAATGAATCCCATTATAGCTGTTCGGCTGTGGGACTCTTTCTCTCTTTGGGTTTTCCCTTGCCTGTAAAATTCGGTCTGAATGTGATCTCTTGTAATTGCTTTCAAACAGGAGGGGCATACCTGCGTGCTGCAGACAGCCCTTGCTCAGCGTTTTGCATCCACATGAGACTGCAGCATCGGATGCAAAAATAGAACAGCTCCAAAATGCGACACTTTGGAGGTTGCAATAGCTTTCATTTCTAGGAAGCTGAGGGGGCTGTTTTCTGCTCTTCAGCTCCTCATCCTGCTTCCCTATCGGTGAGAGGAAGGTAATCTGCTTGTGAGTAAAAATAGAGTATGAGAGTAGAGTAACACTCTACACTTTGATCAGGTACATGACGATTAACCCCTTAGCACCTGCAGAGGTGCACGGGGAGCCCAGTATCACGGACGTGTTGGTTGGGAGGGACTGGGGCGGCCCCTGATTTGAGCAGGGCGATGGCCGGCACTGGGTCAGGCCAGCTGTGGCATTGCCTGGCCAATGCCTTGAAACCCTCTGAGAACAGAGGCTCCTTGGCCTTGCTGAGATACCAGTCCCAGTGTGGCATTGCCCCTCCAGGGAGAAATGTGTCAGACAGAGGGTTGGATTCGGTCTGGAAGAAGCCTGAGCGGTGACAGGTCCTCAGCATGGATGCCTCTCTGCTGGAATAAAGCTAGGAAAGATGGCTGGTCCAGTAGGTTGGAGGTTACTCAGCAAGTGAAGGTGTGTTGTTCAGGGTGAGGGTGCATCAGTAGAGAGGCTCAGGCTGCATCACCAAGGTGGGTGCCAAAATGCCTTTCAGGAAGATTGCAAATGGTTGTGTTTCAGGGGCAGGGCAGGATTGCCAAACCAGGAGCCACAGCAGCTTGAAGGAGACGTTTCTGAGAGGTGATGCCTCCCGGCATGGGGTGGCCAAGCCTACACTCTTGCACAGAAGCAAAATTTGTCTCTTGGAGGTGGCATTTCTGGATCCTGATAAATTTTCCTCTGGCACAACTAGCTTCCAGTCTGGGAAGCACTGTCCAGCACATAACATTTGAAATCTTCCTGAACTTTCCCTATGTCTCACTAAATAGCAAAGAGGGTTAGGGTCTTAGTAGCACCTGCATGACAAGGAAGTTGGTGTCACATCTTGGTATTAAGTTGTTGGTTGCTCATTTCCTATGTAAATTTCCTCGTTGCTTATCATAGTACAGTAACATATGGTTTTGGTAGCTTGATTGCTGCAATACAGGGTTTATTATTACCCGAGGGTCCTGATGGACAGCAAGGTGAACAAGAGTCAGCGATGTGCCCTGGCAGCACAGAAGGCCAGTGCCAGCCTGGGCAGTGTCGCCAGCAGGTCAAGGGAGGTGATCCGTCCCCTCTACTCAGCTCCTGGGGTGCTGGGTCCAGTTCTGGGCTCCCCAGTACGAGGGAGACATGGACATACTGGAGGGAGTCAAACGAAGGGCCAGGAAGGTAAAGAAGACAGAGCCAGACTGTGCTCAGTGGTACCCATTTGCCAGGACAAGAGGCACAGGGCACAAAGTGAAATACAGGAATTTCCATTTAAATGGAAGAAAAAAACATTTTTACTATGAGGGTGGTCAAACACTGGCACAGGTTGCCCACACAGGCTATGGAGTCTCCATCCTTGGAGATATTCAAAACCTAAGTGGACATGATCCTGAGCAACCTGCTCTAGGTGACCTTGCTTGAGTGGGGTTTGGACTAGGCAACCTCCAGAGGTGCCTGCCAGCCTCAGCCAATCTGTGATTATATTAATTCACGATGCATATTTTGTGGCTGAAGTGATAATGTATCTATAAGAAAGGCTTGCATTTTTTCACTTTAATAATGTTCATTTATCATAAGTACATTACAGCTTATGGGCTTAATCATAATAAAGGAAAACTTTCTCATTATTTTTCTGCATTAAAAAATGCCATACATTGTACCCAAATGTTCACCAATGAGAATAATTGACTTTATAATAATCTTATTATCCAGGCAGAGCTAAGACAGAAGTACTTAATTTTTGAGCTCCTCACTCTCAGTGATGTGCAATGTGTTATCTTGGTTTGGTGATCTTGTAAGGGGACGGGGTTGTGATGGAGGGATATGGGCTGAAGAAGCTGACGTGGAAAGGTTTGAGCGTGGACTGTTTCTGGAGAAGGCAGTTGGGGGACGGGAGAGCCTTTTGTGGCCTTTGGACTGTCAGCCTTTCATTGCTTTAGACTTGTCACCCCAAAATGGTGGAAAGCAAAGGTTTAGGATGGGTTGAGGAGCTGTATGAATTTGTAACTTGACCTTTCTCTCCTCCTCCTCCTATTCTCTCCCTGCCAAAGCAATGATAGCCATGCCTTGTCTGGCATGCTTATTTGGGCACACAGTAAAATAAAAGCAATTAACAAGAGCACGGGAGGTCTGTTCAGTTGCTTTAATTATATGCTCCTAACTAAACCTCTTAATTTCCCATGGATTTATGCAGTAGCTTCCCCTCGCTGTGTTTCCGTGCAACGATGTTTTAGAAAGAGAGTATGCGTGCTCGCGCCACGTGGGTACGAAGCGGCAGTGCTGCCTATACGCAGGTGCACGAGGATTTCTTTTGGTCTTTGCATTAGGAGCGCAGCAGGGGTGGCTCCGTTGCCAGGCAGCCCCCACTCCCCAAATGATGGGAGCCCTCTAAATCCTGCTCCGGCGGGTCAGCTCTGACCTGGGAAGAGGCACGCAGGGGCAGCAGCGAGGCTGCAACGTGAGGCTCGTCTGTCTGGGCACTGATGGGCATTTCGGAGGAGAGTGAGAAGGAAAGTGGTCCTGGTAAGGCTTCCCCTCAGCCATCACCAGTTCACACCTGCTGTCCGGTGAAGAGAGGACCCCAGCCGGGAAGGGCTGTCAGTTATACGTCGTAGTTCTGATGTCCTCTCACAGCACCGTCAGGGCTTTCCCGTATCCTGGTGCAGCAGGAATTTTGTGGAAAGTGGCTGAGCACAACTTGGGCATCTTCCTACAGGAGGAGGATCCGTTTTGTCATGGTCAAAAAATGAGCCGTGCAAATTTTTCCAAGCTTGCCATACTTATTCTCGCTTGCCCACAATGCGTAGCCAAACAAGAAATCCTGAACGTTGGGTTTTTTTGGCTGGTTGGTTTTTATTACAGCACAGCCCCACACAACTGTTTCCTGCAATTCCTTATTAAAACACTGTACCTTGCAGCTGCTAGCTACTATTTCTCAAAGCTGACATCTGTGTAGCTGCACGGACCGGCCACATAAAACAGCTCCTGTGTTGGCCTTGTGTGACTCTTAAAATTAAGAGGACATTGAAGTGTCACAATTCAAATACATGTACATGGTGCGGTGGTGCAGACATAGTGTTTCTCAAAGCAGGTATGCTCTAGAGCTAACCTGCTTATTTCTCTCCGTTCAAGTAGAAAAGCAAGAAATTTGGCAAAATGCAGCATTGCTTGCTTATAGCAGAAATGTGACTATTTTGGCTTGAAGGCTCTGAGTTGGTTCCTCTCTGCACACCAGTAGTGAGATTTTTTTTTTTTTTTTTATCTGCCTGATCCTCTCCATGGAGCATCAAGTATGAAACCGCCAACCTCTTATTATCTACTTCCAAGTTTGAGGCGTGAAGAATTAACTAAACATTTGTTTGAAATTATAAAGGAGCCTGGAGTATATTTATGCTTCCTACTACAGGGTAGAAAGCGTGTGATAAGCAGAACAAGGCCCTAGAGCTGTGTGCTCAAATGATACTGGTAGACACAGTAAATGAAGTTACAGCAATACGCTTGCAGTACGCTTCTGTGCCTGTTTTTTTCTCATCTGGAGAACACTTGCTAGACTTTTATCAGCCACACTCTTCAGTCTCCCCATCGATAAAAACGTAGAGGATATTCGTCTGCTTCCTCTCTCATAGACCATCAGAGCCCCAACAGAAATACCGAATTTAACATAAATAAGGTTACACTGCACAACTCCCTCCATAATCTCTCGTAATGTTTTCGCAGGGTGTTAGGCAGCCACCCTCAATTCTTTTTTTTTTTTTTCCCCTTTTCTCTTGGCTTGCTTACCACTTCTAAAATAGTTTGAGGCCAGCGTTGGGCTCCACGGGTTTGTTGGCATAGCTGTGTCAGCTTGGATTGTCAAATATCCATCCCCCCGGCCAAGGTTGCCGGGCTGGCAGCACGGTCTGGGTGCAGCTCTGTCGGCGGAGGCGCGTAAATTCGGAGGCAGCGGCCTCTCCTCTTTTGTGACAGCCTCCTGCGCTGCGTTTGAAGCAAGTAGCCTGTTTCCAGTCTGCTTCAGGTCCCGTGTATGCTACAGATAAAGAAAACGCAGCACTGACATCAACTCAAATATTTATGTATGTGTGTGTGAGATATAAAGTGAGGAGATTTTTTCCTTCAGCTGAGTTGCAGTTAGGGAAGCAGGCAGTGATGAAACAGTGGCCCAAATAATTTTGAATTGTTTGCCATAATTAATGCATATCAAAGTTGGCACACGTAGCTTATAAAGAGGACATCTCTGTCTGTGGTTTTTTTGAGATTTTTTTTCTCAATGTCACATACCATGCTGAGAACTAGGATGACCTGAATTTTTACCGTCCAATACGAGAGATACTATGAAGCTTCTGCTAAGGGCTCTGGCTGTTGACAGTGAGAGATCTCATCTAACGCTGTAGCAGTAAAGAAGGTTAGTGGGACACTGGAAAGCTGCTTTCTCGCCCAGCTGCGTTCCCAGTGAGATACTAGGCGCTTTTAGTGATTTCAGTAGATAATGTTAACACACTTCCCCATACATTAGACAAAAAGGGATCCTGGAATCAGTCTACAATGTTACCGAAGCAAGAAATATCTCCACGTTTGGTTTTTCCTCCAGTGGATCGCCCCCGAATCACAGGTCTGACAATGCATGACCAGGAATATTTTGTACCGTTGTTTGTTGCTGCTCTTGCACACAAAGAGCGTTCCTGTTTGCTGACATATGACCTCAGCATGCATTTGAAGTTGTGATTTCTGAAAGACAGAAGAGATGTTCTAATTGAAACTTGAAACAGGACATGTATTGACTTATTTTTAACTCCTCAAGAAGATCTGGACTTTTATGAAAAGCAGCATTTGCACCATTCAGCAGATTCTTATGAAGCTCCAGGTCAATAGGTTTGAAAGATGGATGAGTTTAATTAAATCATTTTAGGGTTATTGATTTGAGGACTAAACAGGAAAGTTGTTATTTTAATGCTTATATTACTTTATTTTGCAAACATGATTTTTTTTTTTCTTTGTTCATTTCCCACAGAAACGTTCCAGAGGTCAAGTGCTATTCGACAAAGTGTGCGAGCATCTGAACCTTTTGGAAAAAGACTACTTTGGGCTAACGTACAGAGACACGGAAAACCAAAAGGTAATCCACAAAACCGCAGCTGGACTTTGGCATGTGAACATCAGAGCTCCCCGAGACACCCTCCATACAGTTGCAAACAGTCCAGAAGTTGTTTTTATCCTCCTTTCCAAGATCGGTAGACATAGATTGAGCTATTGTTTTTTGTAACTCTGCTTCTCAAGAGCATCCCCTGTGTTTCCCTGGCTTCTCTCTGTGTTGGCTATTTATGACATGAAATAAGTTAATCATATAGCCGGTTCTCTTTCTAGTATGATTTATTTCATTACTGCTATAGATGAAAGTCAGATTTACATTCATAGATAGATTATTAAACATATATTACTAAAATACGACTTAATAATACTGTGGTTGGGATACAGATAGGCAGGAGTTGATTGACTGCTCCTGTTAGCTGCTAAGATAAAGTAAGGCTTTAAGTCCTGAATTACTTTATCTTAGCATTACTGTTGATTTGGCTAAAGACATTCGTCTTCAGAAGCAGTTGGCAGCAATAGTGAATCACATTCTGCTTGTCTGCATCTCAACTTTAGTATTAAATAAGCCGTATATTAACAGTGTCCAAGATGATCTAATGTGCAGGTGATAGATATATGCTGTTTTGGACACATTATGATGAAAGAGAGAGTATCGAAGGATAATTTAAAATATGCTGTGTGATTTTGGCATTTTAAGATAAATATTTTGAAAGAAACCGGTAACAAAACTTCTTAGCAATATGTGGCATAGCCCAGCAGAGCTCACCAGGTGAAGGTATTCTGTGCTTTGCATGGCCTGAAAGGTCTTCCCTGATGTAGCTGGGGCTACTACTACTTCTTTAGTTGTTTATGTCTTCTGAGAACAACAGTTTTATTTTCTAGACTTCCCTTTGTTTCAGTTATATATGATACAAAAGAAATCAGTCTTTTTGTCTCTCTTTTCCCCTTTCTTTACAGACTTCTAAATATGAGGATTTTGTTTCCGATTCAGAAAATGGCTTAAGCAGACACTTGGTCCATGCCAGTGCAAGATGACACTTTAGCATATGCTTAGTTTTGAGTTGTGGTAAAAGTTAGGCAGATGTTTAAGTGCATTTCCAGATAGGTGCGCTTTCCTCTACTGGAAAGAGAAGAATGTATTCATTATTAACAGGTGGTTTAGAAGCACTAAACATTTAGTGTTACTTTACAGAGCTAAACAGCTAAAAGAATACTGCCTGCCACCACATCTATTTGTCAATAACATGCATATTTTTAAGGTCAAATTACTTAGCAATTCACTTCCATCCTCTGCCAGATAACTTCCAGCCAGACAATATATGTGCCCACATCACATGTCATCTTTGAAAACAGAAATCCTGATGCATCTTTAATTTCTTGGTGCATAGTGTGCTTTCGTGCTTACCAATAACTGGAGCTCTACAGGCTCATGTTTTGCACCACAGACTGGGTTTGGACAGCTGCAAACTGGTTGTTTTTGTTGGGCGGGGGGGATTGTTGTGTTCTGCTTGTTTGACATTTCTTTAGTATTTTTTTTTCTCTGATACATTTGTTTATCTTTCTTTATAGAAAGTGGAACTTTCCTAGGGGAAGCGAACTTTTTGTTCTGGGCTGTGTGACGCGTTTGAAATACTAATTTGATTCTGTTAGAGGACAGGGCAGAAGCGCGGGGCCTTTACCTCCCAGTGCCCGAGAGGCAGATACAGAGCAGGCTGCTCTATTAATTGTAAGCTCTGGCTGCAGCGGTGACACTAAGAGACCCCAAGCTGCTGCGTGCCCCTCCTCCACGGGAATTTCATCTGCTTCTTGGCATCCATGGAGTAGCAACACATCACCGTGATAATTCCCCACCTCCTCGGCAGGGGTTTTGTCTTGCGTAGTCACCGGGCTCTGCGCGGCGTGGATGGGGGCAGCCCCGGTGCTGCGGTTCTGCCTCTGGTTTCCCCCCGCGTTCCCTCTGCCCCTGGGGAGCCCCTCGTACCCACGCCGGGGTACAAACAGGGCAGTGCCCTACGCCACGCTTGCTTACCCTCTAGCAAAGGTTTTCAGCCCTTCCAGGATAAGAGGAAAAAAACAACCAACCAAAAAAACCTTCTTAACAAGCTTGTAGAAATTTAAATTTCCCAGAAGATACTCTGGAAAAAGGTTTCTGTGGATTTATTTTACTAATTTCAATTTTTTTGTTTTTTATTTCAAACCATTCAGCTCCTCAACGTCTGAGAAGGTTAATAACAATCCTGCTTCTACCCAGCGCCACATCTTGAAAGTTAGTGTTATCCCTGCCTACTGCTGCTCCAAGGAGAAAGGGGTGGCAGACCTTCGCGTGTTCTAGCTTTGACTCATAGCACTGTTTTAAAAATAATGTTTATTGTGTTTTCTAATTCAAATTGAAAAAAGGAAACATTTTCTTTGCAGAATTGGTTGGACCCTGCCAAGGAAATCAAGAAGCAGATCCGAAGTAAGTTTGGTATCGTTTGCGTGTTTATTTCAGGAGGTCTGGAAAACTTTCATTCTGGTGTATCTGAACCCCAAAATCTGCACAAAAAAGGTCTCTTCCTCTAAACTGCCATCAGTGTTTGTGAAGGCGTCGGGCCCCAGTGGCGCCGAGCGGGGAAGCAGAGAGGGGTCCCCGGCAGGCGAGCGGCGTGTCATGGGCATCACCCACCCGTCACTGCCCAGCCCCTCTGATCCTCTGCGCTTGTTCCGAAACGGCTGGGGTAACTCGCCTCTCTTGGCTCGAGGGGTCCATCCCCCCGGGGTGCCCCCAGCACCAGGGGCTCGGCAGCCCCTTCTCACCACCTTCCCCAAGGAGAGCGCGCTCCCCCCGGGACGACAAAGCCTATATCACAGTCTTCTTTTGCATCCTGTCCCGAGTCTCTGGCACAGGAATTACCTGCACATTTTAGGTATTTTACCCCATAACAAGTGCAGGCGGTTACAGAGGCTCGCAACACATGAACTTGCATTGCTGAAAACAACTTGACATTTGCAGAGATGCAAAAAACCTGGAGTTTGACATTAAGCAACGTAACCTTAGGGACTAGGCCACGTATATAAATTATTTCTTTGCGTTACTGATATTTATATCATATCCAGGAACGCTGCTTGTGCCTCATACTGAAATACTTCACCGATGCAAAGATAGCGCTCTATCGAAAATATCTTTCCTTCCTGCATTTCAAAAGCTTGAACTTTGCTCCTAAAATGACCGTTCAGTTCACAGAGAACCAGTCAATTTTCTGCTTCACATGAATATTTTAAAAAGCTTGGTTGTTAAATTCAGACTTCTGCTACATTAGAAATTCAAAAACCTCTCGAAGGAAAACCTAGTCAAGGCTGCCAGGCTCAAAATTTGACCTGCCTTTTTTTTCCCCGTCACTTTTTAAAATTGATCAAATGTTTGTACGTGTGACTTTTTTTGGCAGGAAAACCTCAGTAGTTTTTTTCTTTGCATGTTTTGTGAATGATCTTTATTAGCACTTGTGCTTTCACAAGCAAATACATCTGGTAGTTCACATTTGTTGGGCCAGACATGGCAGGTGAATCAATTCTCTAAGATTCAAAGGGTTAATTTACACTGGCTGGAAAACTTCCCCACTTGCTATGAGCAACCACACCTTTGCACCAGTATTATTTTCTTTAAAAGTAAGTGATCTGCAATAAAAAGTAATGAAAATCTGCCTTTTTTTAATCTCTTGAGAAGATGGATCTGGAGAGGAAGGTGCTGTAGACCTTGATGAGTCAGGTCATGCTGATGGTCAATGCAAGTAAAGCAACTCAGCTCCACACCGCTGATTTGAAATGCATTTAATACGTGCCCGAGCCGTGAGATAGACAATGAAAGGTTGTGACAGCGAGAGATTAACCAGGGCAGAAGAGTCTCGTCCTGGACTCGATGCGAGGGACAGTTGCATTTGCAGAAGATGACAGCAATAATTTGCTTGCTCTGTACAATTCACCCCAGAAGTTTGGAACAGGACTACGGTGGAAAAGTAGGGCTGTTACCCGTAGCACTTTCCAAAACACAGATATATAATCCTGCGAAATGCTGGTTGAGTTGTACAACACTCAGATATCCGTGATTCCACTGCAGACCGCAGGGATTTCATCCCAGTGGTTGAGAAATGAGGCTTTCACCATGTACGCAACCCCTGGTTTGCACCCCATTAGTTATAACCCACTAACTTGCACAGTGTTAGGTTTTATTTGAATCCCTGTAAGTGAGGGGTGAAGGCCTCTTACTCTGGTATCTTAACTGTCCATGCTATATGATAGGCTATATCACAGGTTTGATTTATTTTGTGTGTGCCAGAGGAATAGATTTTCGTGCCATGGCCCTTTCCCTCTGTCGTGGGGCCAGGTGTCACCCACCGGCTCTGCTCCCACCTCAGGGCCAGTCCACTCCCCGGTGGGACCATGCCTCATCCTTCCTTCCATCAGCTTTTATGGCCCAAGAGAGTGGAAAAGTTCCTAAAATCAAGGAGCCCAAAAAGTCTCACCAAGAGCAGAAGTCCTGATGGTAGATGTCAAAGTCTTCTCGCACATTGAGCCTGTTTTCTTGGGTGCGTGGATGACCGAAGTGGATGGGGCTTTGCATGGGATGAAATTTCCTTGTCGTCTCTAAATAAATACTCCCAAATACCCGATTAGGACAACCGTACGGTATTTCCAGGCAAGCAGGCCTGTCCAGCGGATAAGCTATCTTACCAGAGAGTGCACCAGATACACCTTCAAACCCCATGTCCTTTAGGAGGTACCGAGGCACAAGGTGCCCCTGAATTGAAGATCATGGGGAAGCCCTACCCTGTCGGGTTTATAAGGACAAGTCCTGTTTTTCACAGTGTTCACGAGCACTTCCTCATTACATGGCCAATACAGATTTTTCAAGAGAGATCTATTTATTTCTAGTTAGATTTGTACTTTGACATCAATGCATTTCAGAAAACAGAAGTGTCATTACTTTGACTTTGGTTTCTTGACTACAGAAACACTGTAATTTATGTGGTACGAGTACATGTAAGAAGTATATCCCACAACAGAGGCCTCGATGAAAAGTCCTGTTCCTGGAAAACCACCGCGTTCCTTGTAAGAACACTGTGGTTGAGGGTTTTCTCACTGCTTTTTGTTTGCGTTTGAGACATGCACTAGAATAACCTGTCCCTTTTTTTTCAGAATAGCTTTTATATTTACATACTGTGTTCAACTCTTTCTTTTTTTTAGTCTTGATATTCTTTCTTTACAACATTTAAAGCTAATGCTCCAAAAAAAATGTCACAAACTGTGGTGACGCAAACCAGTATCCATCCCCTGGGTCACCTAAACTTACTGCAATTACTAAATGAGAATTCCCCAGCGTTACGTACTTTTTTTTTTCAGTTACACTCTCTGTGTTTGTCCTTGCAGTTTTGTCTGCACGATAATTTATGTCTGGTGGAGACAGGAGCTCTGTGCTGAGGCAGCACTCTGAGCTGGTCTGGGCAGCCAGAACTCGGCACATCGCCTCGCTCCAGAGCCCGTTTGTTCTCTGGCTTGCGGCGTTTCCAGCGCCTCTGTGTTTGGAGTTATTGGTTTCTAAAGCTTGTATAGGCTGCGTTTTCAGATGGTTGATTCCAGTAAACATTGATTTCAGACTGAGGTTTTATGTAGTGTTAGCAATAAATTACTGCTCCCTTAGGGTCCTCGCTTCGGTGGAAATCTTACTAGATAAGAAAAGAGCTGTGAAATCTGATCTAATACTGTAATTGTGAGAGGGAAAAGTAGTATCTTCGGAACGATGTATGGGAAAAAGACACGATATCCTGTTCTTGCGACTTGCTTGGCCGGGGTATTTTTAAGTCTGCTGGTAATCGAACAGCATGAGCATCTCCGTTTGCACTTGCAGTGTACCTTCAGTCAACCTGTGTTCTTTTCCAGGTGGTGCTTGGCAGTTTGCATTTAATGTGAAGTTCTACCCTCCAGACCCTGCCCAGCTATCTGAAGATATTACCAGGTGTTTAAAACATTAGATACCTTTCTAGAGGGGGCTTAAAAGCTGTTCTTGGTAGCGCTTACACTCTAACTATCCAAGAAAAGGAGTGTTTTGTATTCCCATTGGCTTCCTCTCTCTTATGAGCTTATGGAAAATATGTGATGCTTTGGCAGAAAAGACACTGTGAACAGTGTTTGTCCTCTGAGCTAAGAAGGCTTTTTCTCTTCTATAATTTAACCCTAAAACCAAGCTTTTCCAATATACATATTCCTGAGAGTTGATTTTAATTTTCACAAAGATGCCTGATGCCCAGTTTTGCCAGTGGTAACAAGTTGTTATTGTCAGTAAAATCATAACTATGAAAGGAAAGAAGCGGGATGAGAATAAGCACACCTGTAAATTTTGTATGTCATTTGACGCGGTAAGCAATTGATGTGCAAGGTATAGGGAATGTGGAGGTAATGAATGGCTGCTCCCCGCTATCCAAGTCAGTCAGCTCTGCAGTCTGCACCTCTGCTCTCTGGTTTTGTATACTGATTGCAAGCACAACCAAAACAAAAACCTCACCTGGTCTCCTCCTTAGCATAAGGCAGGAAAACTTTGAAGCCACAATGAGTTTTATGCCATCAGCAAGCCGTTCCCTAGCCTGTTCTAACGTTTTGCAACCTGTGGATATTTTTAACCTTCGTTGCTTTGTGGACTACTTGTTGCTTTTAAGGTAGCATGAAGCCTTTGGCTTAGATTGGACTTCCCTGTGCTAGGCTTTCTGCAGAAAGACAGTATGCCAAGAGTTCACGCTTCGGCAGAGGTCTTCCAAAGGGAAGAATTGCTTTTTTCCTCTTGTCCTCCTCAACTCTCCCCTGGGAACTCCGTGCCTTCACCACCAAGCCAACGCTCTTTACTTTTTTTTCTGTTTTCTTCTATCTGGTGATCCCTTGCACTGCTTATCACCATGGTTTTAACAGCATTTACTGTTTGAATGTATTTTTGAGGAAGCTCAACCATTTGCTAAAGAGATAACTTATGTTTTTTGAACAGCTTCAAGTTCAGCTACCCTTTAATGAACAGTATCTGGGGTTTTTAATTATTTTTCCTCCTTAAAGAAAATAATTACCAGGTAGCTATATATCTTAGTGATTTATGATAGAAGCCTGATATCTTTAATGGGTAATTCTCCATCTAGGTCACTAAACAAAGTAATAACCTATTTTATTAAGAAATCTCCATGCTGCTTTATAAAGATAAATTAGATGTTTCTACCCATAAGTTATGCAAGGGGTTTTTTTTCAAAATTATTATTATCCTTGTTAGCGTCTAAAAAACTTTGGGCTTGAGAGTTGTCTGCAAATTAGTAGAGGAACCGAGGCCTCTTGCTGGTCCTTGGGCAGTGCTCCTTTGGGGGCAGCAGTGGAGGAGCGCTTTCTGAGCCGTCTTGGTGCTCCGTTCCAGGTACTACCTCTGCTTGCAGCTGAGAGATGACATCGTGTCAGGTCGGCTCCCCTGCTCGTTCGTCACGCTGGCCCTGCTGGGCTCCTACACGGTGCAGTCGGAGCTCGGCGACTACGACCCCGATGAGTACGGCAGCGACTACATCAGCGAATTTCGCTTTGCGCCGAATCACACTAAAGAGCTGGAGGATAAAGTGATCGAGCTGCACAAGAGCCACAGGTAGGCAGAGGGCATCAGCGTGGGCTGTAGCTTGCCTTCAGGTACCTTCCTGGTGCATAAGGAGATGTTAAAATCTGCTGCATTATACTTAATAAGAATATTTTTTGGACAAGACTCCTCCCCGTGTCTTCGGTTAGAGAAGAGTTTTGCAGCATGAAAGATAACAAGGTCTGCACCAGAACTTTGGCTCTGGTAGGTGCCCAGCTACCTAAGGGGTACGGCTGTAGTTCTAACAGGCTTAAAATGTTTTCCAGCTGCTGGATTTTATTTTGGATTCTGTTTCCTTAACATTGATGCTGGAATTCATTGCTTTTCCTCAGGGGAATGACACCTGCTGAGGCTGAGATGCATTTCCTGGAGAATGCCAAAAAGCTATCAATGTATGGAGTAGATCTCCATCATGCGAAGGTATGTACTCTAGTTCTTTCACCGGTCATCTTTCTCCTTTGGCATAGTACTTGAATCTGCATGGACTCCCTGATTTATTCCTTCTTGTTTTGAGACAGGCATTTTGTGGGATAAATCATGTGTCAACATGAGGAAAGGTGACTCATGGGATAAGCATAAATATGTCTTGTAACTGTAACATAACTTAGCCTATAGATTCAAAGGTGTTGCACATCAACCTTTCATGTTGATTAAACAGCCAAATCCTTTGGGAAAATACTGAATGGACGGAGTAATGAGGAAGGATATTAGAAGCTGTCCAGAGACTGATCGATTGTCATTTCATTCAGCTACATTTTTCAATTTATTAAGGCCAACTATGGTATCTTAACTAGATAAGCAGATAATTTCTAACACTGCCGAGAACTTTCAAGCAGTTATTTAGCCATGCTGGAAACCTAATCAGGTTGATAGCAATGGGGAGACAGCAGCTTGTCTCTCTTCTGAAGTGTGGTCGTTGCAGTTGACTGGAAGGGCTGTAATTCTGCTGGAAACGTTCTGCCACGATGAAGTAGTTTCTCTAATCATCAGCAGGTTAAGTTATGAATAAAACATGGTCATTCTTATTGTGGCTTGGGAGAGCCACCTACCAGCCTTGTGTTGATTGTCTGGTTTTGGGTGGGGTTGTTCCCAAATAAATAATTACTGTTTTTTTCTTCACTCTTCAAAGTAAGGCTAATGGATTTTAACATCTTTGAGGTTAGCAAGCTTCCTTGGCAAGTGAGTGCTGAACAAAGAATCCCGAGCTGTGGAGAGCGCTGCATTTTCTGTAAAGGTCAAATTATTGTGAGCCTGGTTTTGTGCTGCAGCAGATCCTTTCAAGAACCGAGATAAATTTGCAGCTCGGATCTTGAAAAGGCTTGCAACCGTGTCCCTGGGGCATTTCATAGGAGCTATGCATGTGTGTTACAGAATTCAAGGCGATCTTTTGTGTTCTGTTAATTGCCTTCACTGAAAATGAAAAATCTGGTTATGGCTCAACGGGCAGCGCTCTACCAGGAGGCACGCCGCTGCCTTCCCTGTGTCTTGCAGGTAGGCACAAAATCTTGAGGCACATTTGGAACAGAGAGAGAAACAGATTGGCGAATGTCACTCAGTAGCTTTTTTTCAACATCCTTTGTCCAACAAAAAGAAATCTGCAAAACAGCAACAAAGTGAGTTCCTGTTCTAAATATGTTACAGGCTTTGTTACTGAAAATTTAACATAGCATAGCATGAAGGCCTAAGTATTTTTTTCAGAATGTTGGAGAAAGGCTATCCTGAGATAACCATTTTATATTTTTTCTAACAAATACTAGTGTTCAGTTTTACTCTTCTGTTTTTCATATGGAAAGACTCAGAGCAAGAGAAGTTGGTAGACAAGCCAATCTCTCTCTAAAGCGATGTTCTTAATTTAAAAAGCTTCAGTGGTAACCGAATTGGGTCTGTCTGTGGGTTAAGAAACCCAACAGTAATCTTGGAAACTGAGCTGAAGGTGGGAAAAGTAGACTTTATGTGAGAAGTAATGTTTAGTTTTAATTAGACCTGCCAGTGGGATCTGATGGTATCAGGCTAGGGGACAAATATCTCTGTAGATGCCTTTTTGAAGTCACGTCGTGACAGATGTCTCTATGTAAATGTCAATTCATTAAGGCTGTGCCAGTATCTTAGGTATTCAACAGATGTTGGACTCACCAGCCGCTGTTAAAACTAGTTCTCAATTATCCAACACAAGGCCACGATAAAAAAAATGTCTTCAAATAGGCAGATTTGTCCTCTGGGCTGTCACCGCTCTGATAAAGCCCCCCATTCGTATGCAGAGCTGCAGGGATGTGCAGCTCAGCGTCTCGTGCTTCGGACATTACAGCTGGCAGTTTTCTGTTCGGTGCAACCACATCGCTCCCGAAAAAAAGCCAAATTCTTTTATTCAGGTTTCGTTTTACACCAGTAGTATCACATTGAAAAGTAGTCTCTGACACCGACAAGTAACAGAAGTCCTTGAATGGACTTAGGTCTACTGCAAAGGTGAGGATGAGGGAAGAAGGCATTTCTCAACAAGTTTTTGAGAAAGTATATCAAAAGAAGGAGCCCCTTGCACCTGCAGCTGTGTGCCGTATGTGAGCACACGTGCGTTTCAGGCATTCGCCAGGCAGTGGGATTGCTGGCAGTAAGATTTTCTTTTTTAGAATGTATTCACTGTATTTAGACCTTTCTCTCTGCTTAGGAAACTGTGAAACTGGAGTCCACTGAGAAAAATTAGCTCTGTCTCTTCTGTAGTACCTGACAGTGATATCACATGAGAGCTTTATTTAGAAAGAAATCTACCTTTGAGGGGTGATACCATCATTGTTGGAACATACATCCTCTATTGGTGTGTTTTCTAACACGGGAGTGACTTTGTGGCACTAATTCTGTGTTGTGTGTCTGATTTTAAAACAATTTTTTTTTGTATTTCAAGCTGTGCTGTAGCCTTTTCATCATGACTGATCATGCGTGCCTTTGTGTTCATCTTAAAATGTAATCAGATTTTCACTGTGTGCCTAAAAGATGGCTTGTCAGGAAAACCAGAGGAAACCGATGAATTCATTTCATGGTTATCATAGGGTGACATCTTCATAGCTTCTGTTGTCAGACTTTTGTAACTTTAAGTTATTTTAAAATAATTACCGAAGAACTCTGCTTTAAGATGGATCCTGCTTTTCTCCGGCAGTATTGGTACTTAGCTAAATGAAAAAAACAGAATTATACAGTCTAGTGGTGATAGCAAACAGTAAAGATTGGTTTTAGACTATTTGAAGGCTTCTAAAGGAAAGAGAAGTGTATACTTCTTACTAAAAAAATATGTATTTATGGGTATATTCTGATAAGATTGTGGCCAAATCTTCTATAGTGCTAACGTGTCTGACCTACAGCTTCCCTGTCTAAAGTGGGTTATAGCACAGGCACAGTCACACACTTTTAAAAGAATCTTTCTGGTCCAAATGCCCAACGTTCCGCCCGCTGGTCATTTCAAAGTGAAAATACTGAGCATAGGCACAACAGTGTTAAAGAAACTAGAAAACCAACTAAAGCCAGGACGAGCAAACTACAGAAGAAAAATCTATCTAAGGATTCACAAGGCTTAGTCATGGAGATGAGCGATGCCGGGAGAAGTATATTTGTACGCTGTCCTACTTACTTTCGATCTGGTATTTATGCTAATAACACTTCTTTTTATTATGCTAATAAAATTTTGCTATATGGTTAATATCATTCTTTTAATAACATCTAAAATTTCCCCCCTCCTTTTGGAGTCTCTCTAAAATATGATGAACCATTCGCAACACTCGGTTTCTCTGACCCTGTCCAACCTTACCATTACTTGCATGAACGCAGTCGATGAGTAGGGTAGCTCTCAGAAATCAGGTCACTACAGCTGATGCATTAAAAAGATGTAGCTCAGATAGAAACACAGTATACAAGAATCCATAGTACTGCAGGATGTAAGGAGAGAAATATTCAACAAAGTGCACTGCTTGCTTTTCCAGGATTCTGAAGGAGTGGAAATCATGCTAGGAGTATGTGCAAGTGGTCTCTTAATATATCGAGACAGACTCAGAATAAATAGATTTGCCTGGCCAAAGGTTCTGAAAATTTCCTACAAGAGGAACAACTTCTACATCAAAATCCGACCAGGGGAGGTAAGGGCATCCTGACACTCTTTAGTGAATGAACCTTTCCAAAAAACCCGTGTTCTCATTGATTTGTTTATTTGTCGTGTCTTACAAGCCTTTAACATTCCTCTCCATTTATATTTTTTAATTTGTGCTGATTTTCTTAGGAAAGATTAGGTAAATACTTTATTTAAAATACAGGTAAAATCTTCTTTGGTGTTTTTCTGTTTATATCCATGAACTAACATAAAGAATAAATGTGGCCATCTGCATGTAAAAAGCTCATCCGTATTATGAATACTTTGGGAATTTAAGTAACGTATTGCTTATTCATGGAGTGCTCATCATCCACCGTCATGTTGTATATTAAATTAGCGTCTATTCGTCTTACCCACTAAGAGATGTGGACAGGCCATACTGAATTATGTAAGTGTATCAGACTAGTAAATTTGGAGTCTGAGTAGAAATCTGGAGACTGATAAAAATGGAGTCAAGCATCCATCATTCAGCATTTTTGGTAGCTACACGCATTCGCCCCCCCAGGCCCACAGGAGCTGCTGTTCCGGCTCTGGAGAAGGTGGTGTGAAATCTCGTACAGGGAGTGCCCTCTCGTGGCCCAGCCTTATGCGTAGCAAATACCCACCTCATGGGTTGAGCGTGCACCAACGCAGAAGTAAGATGGTAAATCTCAGCAAAAATCCCAGGAGGAATTCAGGATCATCAGAGGCAAAGGAGTGTCTCCATTTGAGGTGCTGGTACAATAATTGGTCCGTGGTAGATGAAAACCCCATATCTATTTTAGAGGGTGGAACTGGATAGCAGGACAGAAATCACCCGGACAAGGACTGGCATTTCTCCCTCAGTGCAGTATGGCAGTTGGGAGTCCCGAGCCAATGTCTCCAGGACTGACTTCATAAGTGACCTGGGAAATCTGCTGGGGCCCCCCGCCGGTCCCAGGGCCTGAGACTTTTTTTGGAGTCCTCAACCAAAATCCACAAACCCACAAATCTGCCTCTCAGCAGACACAGTTTTAGTAACTAACTTCCCAGTCTTGAGTTTGATTTAAAAAAAAAAAAAACCCACAACAAAAACCCCCAAAATGAATAGCCACTGGTGTTCCCAATGCCTGCACTCGAGCTCTCCACCACTGAAGTCCTATTAGGCTCTGCTGGTCTTGGTGTGTAGCATCCTGTGACCAGGTCACAGTTCCTGATGCAAAATAATCAATGCAGTCTCTTTCCAAATCGCATTCGATGATAATATGATTCACCATCCCATGTGTCGCTTACATCATCTTTATTGTTTTTGCTGTTTCCTGCCTCATTTCTCTCTGTCAGCTCCCCGCAGGGATCCAGGCTTCCTTACAAGTGCCTTTCTGCCTACCTTTCCCTGGTCACAGCCACACTATTTCACCCACTCAGCTATCTGCATGTAGCCATCAACATGCTACAGCGGTTGTAGTTGGCACAGCTTTTGCATCTGGAATATAAATCCGCAGCACAACCTAGAAAGGTCTCTTAGTATCCCCAGCCGACTCTTTCAATTACCTGTCTTTTCCTCATCCTCCCCAGGAGATAAATTAGCTAAAAACACTGTGATTTACTAACTCTAGTTCTTTCACTGTAAATCTCCTTAATCTAAGCCTGCGTGAGACCAGATCAGTCCCTGGGGACTGTTGCTCCCCTCCAGGCTATTATCAAGCTTCCCACTGTTGTTTAAACTGGCGAAGTTAAAACAACAGGGTTAAAACACTTAAATGATGTTTTTCTCAGAAGTCTCCCAGGTCTTAACTGATCTCTTTGTTACTATAGGGCATAAAACATCACTGTCACCATCAAAAACCTCTTGCTCATTATCTGAGTTTCCCTGAAAAAACGGTCCTCAAAGGTTGCCTTTGATTATCACTCACAGCTTCCTTCCCAGACAGTAGTCTGTAGAATATGCATATATGTGGTTATATACATGAGCATGTATGTTCACCCTTGCGATGAGATGATATAGACGGAGGAAATGAAGATGAACCTGTGTACACTGTCTGTACACTGTCTAAAAATAGATGCACAGCATCAAATACATACTTTTTCTTTTTTCCTACCTAGTTTGAGCAGTTTGAAAGCACTATTGGGTTTAAGTTGCCAAATCATCGTGCTGCAAAGCGCTTATGGAAAGTGTGTGTTGAGCACCATACATTTTTCAGGTATGTGGATTTCTTTCCCTAAAGGTGTGATATAAAATGCAACAGAAAAGACCAATTCTGTCAGCAGAGACAAAACCCTTCAAATCAAATGGTCTTTTTGAACACAAGGTATCTCTGAGCAGAAAAGGGAAGGTTATTGCTTCTTCAAAATTTGAAATGTTTCACCCAAATTATTCATACTATTTCAGATAGATACTGAATGTTTAAAATCACCATATGGTCCCAATTAATCATTTTGCTTTATCTGTGCCATGATATTATCAGCTGCTATAATTAAAGAGACGAAGGACTCTGCCGCACTTCTGCACATACGCTTGTAGAGGGAGGACAACTTATATGGAAAGTTACTGGGGGATGTGGGTAAGAGTTTAAAAAAAAAAAGGAGACTTTTAGTTAATTACATATGAAAATACAGACAGTAGTCGGTGAATACCCAATCCATGGCTGTGATTTTTGTATTACTGCGGAATTTTGCAGCTATGTTTTTCACATCTAAGAAGACCTGAGAAAAGCTGGGGATAGGGGAATAAATGCTGTAATTAGTTTGTGCTGAGATAGTCAGCAAGAAGGTACTTAGCAATGGGAACCCAAAAGGGTGAGATTTTCAATGGCGTGAAAGGGTGTCCAGCACTTAAAAACCCCTCTCAAGATATTTGGGAGGACTGAAGAATTTCTCTCTTTTCGTCAAACTATTGGTTCAGGCTGTCTGTATGTTCATATGGGATGCAGTCTTAGTAGCAAAAGATCTAAAAATAAATTGAGTGTGCATTTTCTGGGTGTTTTCTGATTTTTAATGGAAAATCGATGTCTAAAGCATAAGCTCCATAGCGGGAGAATGGCTTCTTCAGCAAACTCCCATGGCCAAAATACAGAGGGTGGGAAGGCTCTAACCTGAAAAACGTCTGCACCCCTGGGAATGAGTACTGCCCTGCATTCACTGGAAGTCTGTTCTGGCCCTGTCCTCAGCACAGCGGCACTGTCATAAATTTCAAGTATAAGAGAGATACCTGTATTTCAGCCCAGATCAGAGTCCCTGATAGAAGGAACACCTTATTTTTAGCTTTGGTGATTAGAAAATAATAAATCTGATTTTGAAGCAGGAAGAGACCGAGTGATTCTTGCCCGTTAGGAAGAACTCAGCTCTTCAAATGCATTAGCTAAGCGGCTGTGTCGTGCTGTGGGAGCGGCATCCTTGGATTCCCTTTTAGCCGCAGCCCCATGAGACACAGGTTATGATGGAGGGTGACAGCCAACAGTCGTCTTCTCTCCTCTGCAGAAACAGTGGACTGATTTTTGGAGGAGGGGGGAGTAACAGGTGCACTGTTGGGTGTGTTTCAGGCTCCTGCTGCCAGAAGCACCTCCAAAGAAGTTCCTCACGCTGGGCTCCAAGTTTCGCTACAGCGGCCGGACGCAGGCCCAGACGAGAAGAGCCAGCGCCCTCATAGACCGTCCCGCACCTTACTTTGAGCGGTCTTCTAGTAAACGTTACACCATGTCTCGCAGCTTAGATGGGGGTAAGGTCCTCTTAATTGACTCTGTCAAAAGTTATCATCACAGTGGTCACCGCTCTAGATTAGGTATAAACCTCTTGTCATCTCATCTCCTTGAGCTTCGGCGGAGTGGAGGCTGTGAGTACCTGCACGTTCACTGCAGGGCTAGGGGAGGATGCAGAGAAATACTGTGCTAAATGTACTGCTGCAGTCCTGAAAAAGTGTTTGCCTGGAGGAGGTCCCTGGGAGCCCACTCCTTCTGGAGCCCCTCACACCTGCAAAGCACTTCCCTGCTTTGGGGAAGGACGGGGCGCCTGGACCTGCCTGCCCGAGCAGATCAGGCTTCAACGCTTTTTCAGGGTTTGCATGAGTAACTCCTTGGGTTTTGGTTTAACTTGGCTTTTTTTCCTAGGTAGATTTTTCATTTAAGTTACAATTCATAAATGAATTATTTCCCTTGATTGAGTAATAACACTTGCTTCGGATTACCTCGCGTCCTAGTCGGATGAGCGCCAACAGGCTTTTTCCATATATTACTTTTGAAGGTGTGAGATGGAGAGTAACATACACAAGTTTATAGTATGTCCTTCCTCCTCCTTGCTTTCTCTGTGGTTCGTGGAGGTCACGGTTCTGCTGCTCCCTTAAGTTAAACCAGCACGTGATTCAGAGTCTCGGCTACTTCATCAGCTGTTGCTGTTGTCAGCTATGGAGTAAAAAAGAGGTTGTAGTTTATTTTTGTAGAAAAAAAAGACCGAGACTAAATTCAGAATTGCTACAGTTTTTAAAAAAAGATGAATTCTCCCGCAGAATATCACAAACCAATTGCAATGAGTATAGCTGATGGTGGGGAGGGGGAGAAGCTTTGATTTAAAAGTACTAGTGACAAGCCTTCTTTTCTCCCCCTTGAAGGTGCTGCTTGTCATTAATTATTTTGGAATCTTCTAATTCTGATGTGCTTCTTGCTCGTTACCAAGCAACTGGTGACCTGATTGCTGTGCATGTGTCTCAAAGCAGAAATTATCCTTCTGCGTTATTTTGTTTGTAACATCTAAACAAGATGTCTCCCTCTACTCCCTTTGCTTTCTCCCGCCTCCTAAGCTCGTTCCCAAGAGACAAGATACCTGAAACGCTTTTCCCCAGCATTTGTTAGACTCCGCAAGGTTTTTATGATATTAATTTGCGTAAGTGCAAATGGGGAAAAGAGGTTTTTTTAATCGATGCTTGTGATTTCTTCACTATTGTTGTTACCGTAACGCAAACGTGGCTGTAACGTTCTGCATCGCGATTACGCTGTGACCCCGGCCCTGTCGTTTGTTACAGATGCGAGCGACTTTATAAATTTGAATAGTCCTATTGACTTAGAAATGAGTTACACAATAGTCAAGAGCAAGGTCTGGGTATATATTAATGTTTTGATTACATTCTGTCTGTAAATTTACTATTTATTTCAAAATCATTTATATATATGTTTACTGAGTTATCGAACATTTACATCCAAAAATATTCTGGTTTGGTCTGCTGAATTGAATGCCATCGCTTCCCAGAATTTTTTAGGATAATGAGTTCACTTAACTGGCAGACTTTAATACTCGATAATACAAAGATCTCATTTCCTGATTCTCAGATATTATGCCTGCGTTACATCAATATTGTCATTTCCTGCGACGCAGCTCGTTACTTGCCGTGCATTTGATCTGCATTGTTACGTTCTGACAGATTTCAAAAAAAAAAAATCTCTTCCACCCCCATGGCTGATGTCATAGCTGGTTCTCCTTATGTTTCCTGCCTGATAACTGTGTCAACGCGTGGATTTTTTTCTGATGTTTTACTACAGTAGCACTTTTAATGGCTTGCTAACGTTTAACAACTGTGTAATGTGCACATTAGCTACAGTAATGTGTGTATACACATCCATAATATGTGTTTATGCATATAAAAGCTACAAGCTTTATTTCAAGTAAACAGTTTATTTAAATGTATGCACATGCTTCTGGTTTCCTGAAACATGACACAGTTGTGTTTTCAGCAGTATCTCAAATGTTTTACTAACCCAGCTTTTTAATTTTACGCAGCTTCTCGGCAAAAGCTATTTCAGACTTTCCCTCTTTAAATATTTGCTTTTAGCATCAGTGAATGAAAACCATGAAATGTACATGAAGGATTCTGTGTCTGCTGCAGAGGTTGGTACTGGCCAGTACGCCACAACAAAGGGCATCTCTCAGACCAACTTGATAACCACTGTGACTCCAGAGAAAAAGGCAGAAGAAGAGAAAGACGATGAAGAGGGCAAAAAGAAAAGAGCGGAGGAGGTCACCCCGGTCTCGGCAGTACGCCATGACACCAAGGTAGAGTTTTGAGGTTTTTGTATTAAACTGACCTGCCTGGAGAGCGCTCGGAGAAACGCAGAATTGTTAGGGAGGGAGAAGATACCCAGTTCAGTGGAAGGAATCTGGAGTACACACACTCGTATGTACGTGTATATACGTGCCTTGAATCGATATTTTTATAGTCCTTTCGCGTTTCGTACGATGTTGTAAAAGTCGATTCCTGCCTCAGACGATTTTTTGAAAAGTAAATCTGTTTACCAGTCAGCACAGTGTATTTTTACATAGCATTCAAGAGCTCTTTAGGAAATACCCAAGAGTAGCCTGGCAGTGCACGTTTTGCTCCTTTGGTCTTCGGCCCTGTTTTGACTTTAGTGTGGGCATCATGTTTTTTATTTTTTGACAAGGCAACAAAATGACTCTGTGTTCTTGTATGTCGCTCTGTGCTTTAAATGATTATATTTTTCTCGTTTACTTCTCATAATGCTCTGGTTCTTTCCATATATTTTAATGAGCATTTTTTCTCTATTAACTTTTGGGTATTAATATACTATTATAAGCTTTTTTCCCTGGCTTACAAAAGCATTTGCTTCCCTCATTTGAAGAAAACTGGTTTTGTTGATGATTATCTGCTCAGTTGTTAAATTTGATTCATCCGTCACCATCTCCAATCCTACCACCACCGCATACACGTACACGCATGACTGTGCATTATATCTACTGAGTTATTAAGAAGGGGTAAATCAAACAGAGAGACAGGGAACATATTGAATTTCAGAGACTGACAGTGAAGAGAAATAAGGTAGAATCAAAAAAGATTGGATGTAAAATGTCCTCTGTTTCTTCTACATTGAGGAGAAGAAAGCAGAATATGAAATATTGAATCTAGGATATTATTCAAAAAGTGTACTATGGAATGCACTTGCTAAACAAGTAAGATTTACCCTCTTCATTTATGAGGAAAAACCTTAATGTATCCCTTTACACCCACAAAACTGTCATGCATGCAAATGTTAGAACCTGAACTTCTAGCCTTATCGTACAAGGCCACAATGAGCTACACAGCTAAAGGATCAAGTCCTCAAAAAGAGTTGCAATTAAGGTACCAAAAATCAGAAAAAAATGAATTGCTGAAAATGGCGGATGAGAAAATACTTTATTTTCAAAGTGTGCGCTGTAATTGTAGCATTAAAAAAATAATGTCTGTAAAATTTAACTGAGGTCTGCTTGACACTCCATTCGTTTCTGCATGGAGAAACATTGGTGAAAATCAAATATGCAGGAAATATCCAATAGAAACTAATTCTGTTCCAAGTATTTGTTAATTTAGGTCAATGGAGAGATCAGCTGCATTTCGAAGATCATCTGTTCCTTATATATGGCTAGAAATAGTCAAAGATATTTTTAGGAGAATATTTTGATGGTACTTAAACATGCACAAATGAATGATTTGAATGATTTTTACACACACACACACCCCCCCAAAGAGGTGGGTTCTGTTTAAACCCCCCCGCTAATAGGGCTTCAGTTCAGTAAGCCTATAGAGATCTCAGTCCCGCTTCCACTGGACCTACTAACGCTTTCATCATTCATTATAAAGAGAATAGGGTCTCAAGAAACACAAGACAAATTTGAAATCAAATTCCTTTTTAAGGGCATATAAATTTTATAGGTAGGTTTTCAACTTTTCTGCCAAGACATTTTCCTTTGTTTTATCCATATGTATTTAAGTACCAGAAGTTATTCTAAATATTAACACTGCAAAGATGTCAATAAGTGAATAGTCTGTATTAGCAAAAATAAATTTACTTTGGCTTTTTTGCCTTTACAATGTAAAGAGAAGTTCTGTGTATTCAGCGCCCATAAAGCCTATGAGTCCATCAGCATTAAATTTTGACTTGAGCTTACTACATTAAGCCCATAAAGAAGACATTTGTAAGCGGTTTGCAGTTAGGCTTGGTTTTGGTTACTTAATTGGGGAACACAGGTTGCCTGAAATGACAGATTGGGTTTTTTAACTGTTCTGGTTAGAGAGGAGAGAGAAGCAAAATGTTAAGGGGAGGGGAAGGAGCTCTTCCGTGTAAACATTGGGCTTAAATCCCATTCCTACTGTTAATATACCTGGTGAAGATTAGGCTTAGTAGCTAGCATCGGTGCAACCTGTGTCTAAACCCTGCTTGTTCGCTCAGATTTGGCACCAGCTTGTACAGGGAAATGCTTGTTTGACTTTGAGGTCATTCTGCTCTGGGGAGTTGAGAGTGGCAGCGGTAGTAAAATGCCCTTTATAGCTCCTCGGGGAGATGCGTGGTGGATGGAGCACTTCGGGTTTGGTCACGGAGCCAGCGTGACGCTTTAGCTAAGTGCGCGTAGTTGACTTTGGCCAAAGCACCTCCGATCCGTCAGCATCGTGGCAGGTCTGTTGTACTGGGGTATTTTGGTGGCAATGGCTGTTGTTGTCCTTCTAAAGACCTGTTGAATGCCCTACAAATGGTGTATCAAAGCAAATCCTGCTTGTTGGTAGCCAGTATTCGTTGCATTGTGGTAAAATTTGTGGCAAAAGCGTTGGGTACGTTTTTGCGTCTTCGCTATGGGTAAAGGGTCGCTTTTTGACTATGGGGAGGTGTGGCTCTGTGTGGCACGGATCTCTCTCTGGTCAGCCCCCCTTCGGATCTCCAGCGAGAGAGCAGAGGGTCTGCCTAACCACAACCCCCAGCTCCCTTCTTTCGACGAGCCGCCAAAGCAGCGGGGCGCAGCGTAGTGGGGGGCGGCAGGGCGCGTGGCCAGGAGGGGTCGAGCCCCCCGGCGCTGCCGGCTCGCGGCGGGCAGAGGGGTGAGGGCAGGGCTGTGCGGAGACCAGCCTGGCCGTGATGGGAGCCGTGCTGAGGAGCTGCCTGCTGGCGTCGGTATTGAGCTAGTACAGTTTTTCCCATTGGTAACAGCTGACATATAGATTTATGCCTCCCCAAACCAGAATGTGTTTTATTTAGGTTTAGGACCTAGGTTTTTGGTTGTTTTTTTTTTTTAATATTGTAATGAAGGAATTTGGGCGCACAGAGTTTTAAAATCCTTGGGGTTTTAATTATTGCTGCTGTGGTTGTCCAAGGCATAGATGGGAAGCATCTGGCCCCCACTGGGTCTCCTCCTGACTGCAGGAGTGCTGTCACAAGCAGTGTTGGTATTAGAAATATGTTCCCTCGTTTCTTTGTTGCTGTCCACGTACTTCATGTTTGAAAGCTCCTTATGATCTGAAGCCAGTTTTACACTAAGTGGAAACTGGCAGGACCTGAAACTCCACATATGGCCGTGAAGGTTTTTATGTAAATCCTGTGCTGCAGATGACTAGACAAATGCTGAATCGAGAAGCTGCTTTTGTAAGCTCTAACCCTGATTCACTAATACCTGTGGTGTGCGGCATGGGAACATGCACCATTTAACTCAGTGGAAAGCTGTGGTGTTATAATACTGTTTATAATTTTATATATATATATATTATTTATCATCACAGAAGAAAATTAACTAATGACAGTTTTCTTTTTGTCCTTTTGCTTTTGTGCCTTGTTTGCTGCTCTTTCTCCGTCACCAGCCATCTTTGCTTGGCGCTGACTCCCGCCACCCCTCGCCATCCTTGCAGCCTGGCCCCCATGCATCTTCCGCAAAGCTTCGCAGGAGATGCAAGGAGAGCGCTCGAGCAAAGTCCTTAGGTTGTGAGGCGCCCCAAGAGAGCGCTCCAAAGCACGGCGAGCCGGAGCCGGACTCTGACAGAAAGGGGCGAGTTTGCTCCGCCGAGCAAGACGTGGCTTTCGGCTATAAGCAAAAAGCCGGCAAAGGCGGAACGTTGTTTTCCTTCTCCTTGCAACTTCCAGAGTCATTTCCTTCCCTCTTGGATGACGACGGCTACCTGTCTCTCCCTAACCTCTCCAGAACCAACCTCCTGCCTGCCAGCGTGCAGCACTACCTTCCCATCCGCTCCCCCTCCCTGGTGCCTTGCTTCCTCTTCATTTTTTTCTTTCTGCTCTCTGCCTCTTTCTCAGTGCCATACGCCCTCACTCTCTCCTTTCCTCTGGCTATGTGCCTCTGCTACCTGGAGCCCAAGGCGGCCTCCTTGAGTGCCTCACTTGCCAATGACCTGAGTGACAGTTCAGAGGAAGAGGTGTGTACCTCGGCATCGAACACACTCTTTTTCGTGTTCAGTGCTTCAGTCCTAACCAGTGTTAGATTGCTGCAATAGTGGTCCTACTTTCAGAGCCTCATTTCTGTCTGTGCTGATATGTTAGAAGGGGTGGTGGGGGTTTTTTTGGTTTGGGTTTGGTTTGGTTTTTTTTTTTAATTTTTTTCCTTTTTTCTTTCTTTCTCATGTTGGGAGTGCAGCTTGGGGCCCAGGGTTAGGCACAACACTGTGTGGAAGTGGCTTGGTTTGAACTGTGTCAGCCGATGCAAAGTGACTTGCGCTAAACAAATTGCCACTGATCAGCTCTGAAGTATTGTATCTGAACCCACCGAGACCTTTTCTTCCCCCTATCGGTTTATACCAGCCTTAGAATAGTTATCTAAATAGTGGGAATTAAGTACAATTTCCTGCATAGTTATATATGCATGCATATATATGTGTATGTATATACATTATATTTATATAAACAGCTAGCCAGGAATAATGGGCACCCTCACAAACTTGAGGGTGTTCGAAATTCAGGTGGACTCAGGTGGACTTTTTGCAAGAGGCTATCAGCTGTAGCCTGAGCCCAGAAAAGGCTTTCTGGTCCAGCGAAACCTGGATCTGGATTTTCGGCCTTAATCCCATCTCTGCTGCAGATTAAATCGTTTTCCCATGCTTAAATCCAACGTTATCAGCGAGAGGTCAGATTGGGACAGCTGTTGTGCAGCTGTTGGGGGAGCATGCCACGTGGGCCGCCTTGCCATTTGCAGTGTTCAATTAGCACTGCCAAAACCGATGCCTCAAGCCACCAGGGTTATCACAGGCAGATAAAACTGCGGGAGAAAAGGAGTCCACGGTGGTTCTGGGGACTGTGGAGATGATAATACATCCAGAAGAAGGAAAGGAATCCACTTGTTTAAGTAACACAGTAACGGGCATCTCAGTTTTTGCTGGTGCCTAGTTGTTCTTTGTTGACGGAATAAAATGATGAGTTTATTTTTTCCTCATTTTTCCTTTTTCCCCTTCATCTTCAAAAGCAAAAAGACAGTTTTGCTTTGTATGTAAAAAAAACCCAGATCAGATAATTGCAGACCGGTTGGCCGTTTGTAAAAAGCCATCTTGGCCACTCGTCGAAGCCGTTGCAGTAGCCGTCTTCAATAAACCAGCCTGCGCATCTAAACATTTGTGTAATCTGCCGCTGTTGGTTTTGTAAGACTTGGGGCAGGCTTTCATTTCCTTTTTATGGAAAGCCAAAAGTCGCATCAATTTATCTTGTAAAAACATTGTCTTTAGATGCTTTTGGCTCTGTGATGCCTAACAACTGAATAATAATGTGCAGTTTCTGATAAAAGGCATCCGCGATGTTGCTGTCTCATTTTGTGTCCTCATTTTGGGATAGCGTTTAGGTCTCAGTTTGCATTAGCTCTGCACTTGGATTAATCTAATAGCAATAACAGCAATCACAGAGTGCCAGCTCCAGAGGCAATAACGAGGCAGTGTTTACGCAATACGTTGGTCTGTTCCTCTTTCAGAAACGAGCGCTTCTTTTCATTAGGAAAGTTAGGAAGTATTGAGCATAAAAACATATAAAATAGGCTTTTTAGTGTCACTCTTTTATGAGGGTGATTACTCTGGCAGTGCTTCCTGGCAGACAACACAGACTTGTGCCTAATCCAGGGGGTATTTTCTTGTTCAAAATATTGCATGAAAAGTGAGTATGTTTTAAACTCGGGCATGTCTGCGTTACATCAGCAAAACAAATCACAGCAATTAACGATCGCAAGTCAGAGGAGGCGCAGCGGCAGCATCTCAGGAGATCGCTGCCTTCCCTTCCCGCTCCGTCCCTCGCCCCCCGCGAGCCCCGCCAGCAGCTGCGCTGCAGCCCGTCTCGCAGTTGAGCCCGACCTTTCTTACTCTCCGCTCCGGAGGAGACCTGCCTTGCTCAGCCTTAATTCGCCATTCCCCGCTCTGCGATAACCCCACGTCTTTATTTCAGTTAACTCAGTAATGCTGATTTCGACTCCATGGCTGTTGATTGGCTTGTTGGCAGACACGTATGTCGAAATAAAGCGAATTTTATGCCTTATTTAGGATTTCATTGCTGTTACGGTAAAAGAAATAGAAACCTTTTTTTTTTTCTTCCTCCCCCCTCAGCTCGCAAACGATTGCACACAGTGATTCAGAAGGCTACAGCCGGTATCCCGAGCCAATCTCATACCTTGTCGAGCTCTGTTCTCTCTTAAGCAGTGCATCTGGAAGCAGTCTGTGCAGTCAGAGACAGAATCTCGCCCCTTAGATTTCATTAGCTTCTGTATTTGTACCTTAGCAGCTAATATTTCTATTGACTTTTCTCTAATGTTCCCAACTTCAAGTTCTCAAATGAACCCTATGTGCCACACTCACGTGTTACAGTGCCTTGACAGAAATCTTTTTATTCCTTTTAAATGCATAGATTCATTAATTCCTCTTTTTTTTCTGTAAATAGGAGTGACAATGCATAGATTTTTTTTTTTTATATATTGCCATACCCTTACAATTGCCTATAGTGTTACCAAGATGTGAGATTCTTCCTTAGTAAAGAAACTATTTTCTAACACTTTAGTGAAAGCAATTTGACCAGCTAGGTAGACTATTCTGGCATTACAGTTTCATTTAAAAATAAAAGTGGTCTGTCTAGTGAGTGGTTATTGCTTGAAAAATTGCATATAGCTTGCATTTGTGCACTTACCAAATAGTGCAAAATGCCTGCTTATTCTTCTGCCTGTCATACAAGCAATACAAATTATTCAAAGGAAGGAATGACAGAGAACAAAGCAATGAAAAAATACCCAAAAAGCAGTTTTATGAAACATTGCAGTTGTCAGAAAATGACAGAAGATAGGAAATTCAAAGTTAAGACTGATACTCCATCCACGTCTTGCAATAGGTTGCCTTTTTCTCTTGTTTCATATTGATGTGATTTGAGGATGAGATGTATTGTCCTAGCTTTAAATTACCTGCCTGGGTTACTTTAGATTATCTAAGGAGCACAGAAAATCACTAATCAAAACCAGAGCTTTCACTGATGTTAAAACACCTTGGATGTGCCAACCTGGGGCAGTAGGGAGCACTTTCTTTGCTTACTAGTTTTCCATAAGCTTGCATAACGTCAAAAATAGCCATTTGAACTCTCTTCTCAGCCTATAGTAAGCTACGCTTGACTCTCTATTTATTAAATCTCAACATTTACGTTCTCCACTAAAACGTTCTTCACGGTGTCGAGCAAAGCAGGGATAGATCAGTCGGTGCAATGCTGTGCTTTGTTTCATTGTTATCACTCGTACCTAGTAAGTGTTTTTTTTGAGGGGGGGAGTTACTTTTATTTTTTTCCTGCTTTCATCCATATTCTTAAATGGAATGAGAAGTATTTTTGATTCTTTTAATGGCAGTTTTCTTTCTTTTTACTATCATTAACAATATCAGCTGCTCTTTATTGGAACTGAGTGGGACCTGAGTCTTACCATTACTCCACAGACAGACAGTAGATGGGCTGGGGGTATGGTTATTTGGACTCCTTGGTAATGCAGACAGCCTCATGGTGTATAAATGTGGAGACAAGAACAACTTCTGTACAAATGAGGGGCTGAAAGTCAGGTGACTGTTAAAGTAGCCTTTTTTTTTTTTAATTACCTTTTCCCCCTCCAGATAAAAAGTCAAATACTGCATTATTGACTAGAACAAAAATTTGATGAATAATTGTCTTTAAAAAAAAAAAAAAACCAAACATTATGGGAGGAAAAGTTTGTTTAGAAAATATTAGTGCTTTTTTTTCCCCCAGTTTTTTTAAAGCCACCTGGCTTTCTTAAGAAAAAAAATCTGCTATTCAAATAACACTTTTCCAGTAATGTTTTGTTTGGCTTATAAATTTGTTCCAGTAAAGCCATAAACTGTGTACAGTACGCCTCGAGTCTTCCTCTGAGTCTGTTCTGTTTACTAATATAGCATTTTTATTTTGCTTCTTTGACTTGCGCGTGGTTTGAAAAGCAATGCTAATGCAGTTCGCAGGGATGTTGAATTTAACAGTTCCCCGCGTGAGCTGCGTGTACTGACGAGCTGGGTTTATTCTTTATTCCTGCCTTCCTCTTGGGACCCGGTTACTTGTCTAACCACGTAGACTGACAGTGAGCAGACGGATACTGCGGCTGATGGTGAGACCACTGCCACCGAGGTTTGTACAGTCGCCGGCACCCGGTTACGGCAGGGGGAGAGCGTTTTGCCTCGTCTCTTCCCGACCCCGAGTGCCGAACCGCATGTCTCCCACGGCAGCTCAGGATCCCTCCCCGCGTGTGTGTGCATGCGAGCGCGAGCGCTTTGCTCGGGGCGTTGAGTTTTCAGTGCTCCCCACAAATTCCTCTTATTTCTGCGTTTGGTTTGGAAGCCACACGGCCTCTGCGCTGCGCGGATAGCGGGGTGGTGGCGGGGCCACCCGTGCCGACGCCGCCCGCCGGGACGGTCGTGCTGGCCCGGTTGTGCCCTGGGGTTGTTCAGTTTGCTTGTTTGCTCTCGTAACCTCTGTGAGAGAGAGGGGGAGTAAGACAGTAAAAAGCGGTTTTCAAATTTTCTGAATAAAGGTATTCCCAGATTATAAAGATCTAAGGTTTTCCTTGAATGTAATTTCACGTGTCATCTTCACCAATGGTCCAGGTTTTGTCTTCAGAGGAGGCACTGTTGTCTTTGCTCTCCACTGAGAAGCCTCATATCCACAACGTGCTATACAGACCGTGCAGGCAAATTCAACCCTATGTGACTCCGGTGAAGTGCATATAATGCTTTCATAATTAATACGGTTGCAGCTGCAAACATGAGCTGAATTTGGTCTGACATCTGGTGGAAGACAGAGTCTTACCGCCAGCACTACTGTAGGTTTTCAGTAGGATCTCATTAATATTTCAGACTGTTAAAATTATCGTCAAGGAAAAATTCTCCGTATGACGTGTCGGGGCAATTCGGCCTCGGCTGTAAATAGAATAGATTTGAGCTGAGTTATAAAGTAGTCAACAGATAAAGATTTTCCCATGGGTCATTTGACTAATTAGGACTATATGAAAAATTAACGGTAAAATAGTGACACAATCATTAAAAGAATCCAAATGGAGCATTAACATAAGATCTGTTGAGACTAGTCAGGAGTACGAAGTGCTTTGAAATGCCTCTTGCACTCTGTAGCTTCAGGCCTTGAGCCATACAGAAAGTAAAACGTAACCCTAAAATCTTTGAAATGTTCAGTTTATTAATCAAAAATGCATGATAATCTCCCTATCTGCCATCTTTATTTTAGGGGAGAAGATTTTGTGAACCTCAGTTTTCCTTATGGATACCTGATTTTCAAAAAGTGTGGTACACTTGCCATCTGAAAACTCAGCCCTCAGAAAAGGGGCTGCTGTGGCAGTCCCTATTGCATTGCTTTGGAATATGTGAGCGCAAGTGTATGCAATTCTAGACCACCACCACTGCAGATAGACCCTGAAAGAATACATACAGACTAAATACGAAATAGAATTATATGACTACAGAAAGAGACTGAGGCTAGGGAAGTAGCATTTTAAGCCAATAAAATGTGCTTCATTCTGTAGAAAGTGTCGCGGTTCATTTACCCGTGCTGAGTTTATGCAAAGCTTTCCCTGTGGCCCAGGAGGTCTCCTATGTTTAAACTCTGGGATTATGGACTTCCAAAGAGTTTGCTGTTGCCATTTGGTCCTAAACCAGCCGTGAGCTCGGTGAGAAGGTCCAACTGCTGCTCCCCAGATAGAAATCTATGAACGTGGAGTGCACCAATGATATTTGTAAAAGGAAAATGTTTAATATTCCTTCGTTCATGATTAGCAAGTTTGAAAAGAGGAGGTTTGCTCTGAGTTACGAGAACCGTGCAAAGTCAACCAGTGGTTCTACTCCTTCTCCTTAAGCCGTTAAGGGCTTAAAAGCCCTTAAAAATGTGATTTTAACCTAGCGTGTTCCTCTCACCGATTTTTGTAAAGCCTTCGGTCATACCAGTGGGTAAGGTGTTGTTTTCCAATCTTTCTCATGCTGGCAGTCGGATCAAGAGGAGGACGGAGATCTAAAGGCACAGGTACTGAAACAAAAGGCCCAGATGTTGCTCAAGTATCACTGTTGGAGGTGTTCACCTCTCTCAGCATGTTATCGTTGGTTCTCTGTGAAGAAATGTGTAGAAACAGCATTTTGTATCCTTTTAATGCTGTGTCCCTTACCTTTCCCTTTCTTTTTCACTTCTTTCAGAATAGTCTGATTAAGCGAATACAGGGTGAAAATGTGTATGTCAAACATAGTAATCTTATGTTAGAGGTTGGTATTGGTATATACCAGTGCATGTACGTACATGTGTGTTAGTTTTAGTGGTAAACTGTGAATCTGCACTATGATGCATGAACTGTGTATTCCCACCTGCTAATAAGTCAAATAGATGGTTTTTTTCTCAGATTATGAGGACTCCCCTAACTTGTACTATAAATATATATATGCGTGCGCGTATGTGTGTGTGCGTCCACGCGCATATGTATGTTTGTTTGAAGCCTCTTTATCAGGTGTAAATTATAGTGATACAGATAAGCTCTTCAAGAGTATTTTTATACTCACTTGTACGAGATATGCTATGCTGTTATCTTTCAAAATGCCACATTTTCACAGAGTGTTGTGTTAGTGCTGTGCTCCCCGGCTCCCTGAGATGTTACTTCCCTCTTTACTAACCAAGCTGTGTGTTTTGGCTCTAAAATTTGGTTGGCTTAGGATGTATTACAAACTGCTCTATTCTCTTAAAACTGTCCAGGACCTAGACAAAACCCAGGAAGATCTGATGAAACATCAGACCAATATAAGCGAGCTGAAACGCACCTTCTTGGAAACCTCCACAGAAACGACTGTGTCTAATGAGTGGGAGAAGAGGCTTTCCACATCTCCCGTTCGGCTTGCAGCAAGGCAGGAGGAAGCTCCTATGATTGAACCACTAGTGCCTGAAGAGGTCAGCGTGAGCTGAAAGGCTTCATTATGTATTTGTCTATTCATTTTTGCTTATAATAGCTCTCAGTGAATTTAGGTAGAGGCCATTCCCCACTTGCAGGTGCTCCCTTTTTCTCAGGACTCAGGCTCTGGCAGCAAACATGCAAGGAAGAACAGATACCTTTTATATATATATGCATATATATAGTTAGAGTATGAAGTTCACGGTAAGCCGTGTGGCAGAATTGGGTCTCTCTGAGTGCGAAGCGCAGGCTTCCTTACAGGTTCGGTGAGCTTGAGGAAGTCCAGCCATGCGTGAAAGAAACCATGAAGGTGATGGAGAGAAAATTGAAATAATGGAGACTGGTTGGGAGCAGCGGTATAGTGGGACAGATGGGGGTATGGTACCAAGCTTGACAAGAAAATACAGAGCAAAGGGCAGAACTCTTTCAGTCTTTGAAGACAGGCAAGAAATAATGATGATAATTAGACCTGCTTGGCCAGTTCCATAAGGGAACTGATAGTTGCTGCAGTCGGCTGGATACCGTTCTGTTGAAGACCCAATGCAGATTGCGAAGTGTGTGCATTTTCCTGCAGCGTGCATGCGTGAGAAAACCTTGCTCGCTGTGCAGTCTTTGCAAGAGGTGTTTGCAAGAAACTTGCCAATTAAAAAGCTGCCTTTTATTTAGTTTGTGGGTTGGTAATGAGATATAGAGGTAACAGTATAACATTCATGTTGCCATAAAATACATAGATCTTCAAAAAAAGCAGACCGTCTTGGTTTAAATCCAGTAGAGCGAAAAGAAATACGGTTGTGTGGTCTGCATGAAGATTAATCTTTTCATCCTATTGTGGATGGATATCTGGTTTCTCTCTCACAGGAATCATCTTCATGGTGACCTCTTGTTTTTAGCATTACAGACCAATAAATGGTCATAAAATTTGCTTCTGTCTCCTCAGCACTGATGTAATATTGTAAGGAACTCTGCAAAAATTGGCTGGAAAGTGTAATTCAAAAGAGTCTTCTGCTTTCCCACCTTAGAGGTTGGCATAGCAGGCCCGCAGCTCTCTGGGAGGGGAATCCCTGGAGGCACCCAAATAGCACATGTCAGCTTCTCCTCTTAGGGAAAGGGATGTTGCCAAGAAAAAGGCCCCAGCTCCTCTTCTCCCACATTATACCCATCTAACCAGTGACTGACACAGGCATCAAACATGCATTAGAGTGGCCATCAAGTTGGATTAAAATACCTAAAAAGCAGACTCGGTGCCCAAAGCTTACCTTTTGGAGGGAGGGCTGAGGAGTCTTAATGTTGCTCCTACTGCCTTGTTCAGGAGTCATAGTAGATCCTATGACGATGTTTGTTTGGCTGTAGTTGAAAATATGGGGGTGCTTTCTTGAAAGTTACATTTTAAGTGTAATGAACAGGATGCATTTAGCATACTAAAGATGTAAGGAACTGTTGAAAAGGGAGCAGCTGGCTAGCTGAGCCTGAATCAGAGGAGTAGAGGTGAAGCAAACTCATAACTCCCCCCAGTTCATTTCACGTCTTTATTACTTTAGAAATTTAATAACAATTTTTAATTAAAACGCACAAGCAGTAGCAAAGCATTTCAGAGTTATGTAGGCTTCACCCTGAGGAAACACATCCGTATTTAACCATTCATTTGGAAAGGAAAAGGGCAAGAGTCCTCCTTATCTGGTACCTCTTACTGGAAGAAAAGAAATTGCTCAAAAGCAATGTCCAGATACTATATCTTATATGGATCTAAGTAAACTACAGCTGTCCCACTGAATCTCATCCAAATGAAGGCATTTCTTTGGAAAAATGTGAGTGGATTTGAGGTATCAGAGCCTAACTCTAAGGTGGCTTCTGGCACTAAGGGACCCCGTGCTGTGGATAACATCTGACCATCCTTTTTGGTCCTTCTAAGCGGGATGGGTTCAGTTCACATGTCCTGCTCAGAGAGGAATCTTTTCAGGAAAAAACTGAAGCCATGCATAGGTCAAAATCATCACCTTGATGTCTACTAAGAAATGCGGAGGCAGTCAGGATAGAGAGCACGTAGAACTGCGTTATGTAGTAGCTTGTTCTAGTCAAAGAAGTTACACATTTAACTTAGCATACCCACTTTAAAAATTTATTCAGTGCTGTTACCTGTGGCTCTTTAATATAATAAAACAAGAACAGAAGGGAAAATATGCCTTTTCAAAATGTGTACTTTCAGCATTTGGCACCTGTGTGTGTTCAGTCAGTTTGACTTAAGCCTGTCTAGTCACTGGTTGGTTCCTTACAATAATACGGGAAATACTTTGTTTTTCTTTAGTTATGAAAAAAATATAGTTTAAAATGTCTGCCGTAATGGTGGCCAGATAGCTGCAGAACATGAAAGCCATCATATTAACAAACTCCTTGACAATGTTTAGTCTGACCTGGATTGGATTAAACCAGCACTTTAGAAATAAAGAAGTTATGCATCACATTGCAGTCAGGGAGATGAGCTGTTTCTCCCTTTCTCTCTCTAGTTTCTAGTTTTGTATCTTTCTTATAGTGTCTACCTTTCTTCCTGAGTACATGGAGTATACATATTTAAAACAGTACCCTTTTATCATGCCAGTCGTAGTACTTCCATTGGCGTGTCTAATGAGTACACTAGCCGTAAAAGTGGGTACAGAGGGTCTGGCGAGAAACCTGCTTTGCTCTGCAGGGGCTTACTTGCTCTGGCCAAATGAAAAAGGTGGCCAGCCCAGAAGCTGGGCTCGAAAGGCTTAGGAAATTGAGTCTTACCAACATTTAAAACTTTCCCAGTTGGTCAACTTGCTGAGATGCTCTCACTATTCTCACAGCATTGGGAAGGCACTGATGGGATAAAAGTGAGGAGGATTTTGGTGTCACACTATAGCGATAATACAGCAATGGTTAGCTTCCTGCATTGGAAAAAGACCCTGAGACCTCGTATACCTGTAAGGAGAAAGGGAGAGCTGAAATCTTTGCAGGGCACTTCTTCTGCCTGCTTCAGCAGGGAAGGCTGCAAACTCAGGAAAGAGCTGAGTCCAGGCTGAAGGTGGAGGGGCCTGTTCTAGGCTATTGATGGAAGCCATGTAAGTTGGCACCAGAGACAGGTAAATGAATAATATAAGATGAAATGAACACAGTGCATCCACACCCAGGTGTTACTCAATTTTAGTGTTTTTCGTGCTACACAAACAGTATGCTCGTGTTTGCTTTGCATTCATCACGGAGAGACACTGATTTCACTTCTTATTGGAAACCTTTTTGCTGTAAAATTATTCTGTTTAACTAAGTCTGTTTCCTGATTTACCATGCAATTAATAATTTGTAGAGTAGAGAAGCATGATGAGCTATTGTAAAGTATAGTGGACTTTATACCCTCCATTTACTAAAACCATTTATTCCCCTGACATTAGACCAAAGAAGAAAGAGAAAAATCAGAAAAACTCATATTTTTGCAGAAGGGAGGTACTACATTCCTTGAACTGCAGGTAAAAACAAATAATACTTTCTTGAAATGCAGTCAGATAGGCTGGCAATGATGTATTATTTTATTATCTTTTTTCCTTTCCAAGCCTCTCCCCCTTTTTTTTTTTATTTCATAAGTTCCAGAAAGAGATGTAATCTGGGGGCCAAATTCTGAGGACTGAGTCCCCTCCAGAGCTTATGGCTTCCTATAGAGACTGATTTCTCTGCTAGTTAGAAATCTACTTGCACGGTGCTGTTTGTGGATGTTGTTTGCAGTTGTGCATGCGTTTCCAGCATAAGCCTCACTGAAAACGTTAC
The DNA here is from genome assembly GCA_009819775.1 of Phoenicopterus ruber ruber. Classification (NCBI taxonomy): domain Eukaryota; kingdom Metazoa; phylum Chordata; class Aves; order Phoenicopteriformes; family Phoenicopteridae; genus Phoenicopterus; species Phoenicopterus ruber. Next base: position 115,279,618 of record CM020216.1, read on the forward strand.
GGTGAATGGGGCACTTCTGTCATTAGAATGAATTTCCTTTATACTGTGAAGTGAATTCAGATTGTGCTGAGTGATGGTGAACTTTGTATTCTTATTGGTTTTCCTATTAGCCAAGTGTGATAGAGAAGAAGCTACAGGAAGGAGAATCTGCTGGCACTTTGGTTACTTCTCATCAAATCATTATCCAGAAAAGTATCCCATCATCCCTAGAGGTTATTTTTAATTCATTCGATTTTAAACTACCACATTTGCTTAGTTAAATACAGAGGTTATGGTCTTAAGGTCAAATAACTGGATGCTGATTGCATAGCCAAAGCAAATCACATAGCATATTTGCATAACAAGGAAAAAAAATGCTGCATTAAGTTCGGTTCAGTATCTATAGTAGTATGGCGGTTACTGTGTTGTGCTACTCAGTTTAAACAATGCTGAAGGGGATTGATGTTATTCTAATGAAAACAAGGAAATTCAGTGCAGGCTACAGCTACATACAAACGCAGACTGTTCTAAAACCTCATCAACAGTGTGTTTGTCACAACTGGGGAATAGCTGAATAGGCTTATTTGCCGTATTTTTGTAATTTGTTTTTGACTGTAGCATTATGAACCATCGCGATACATGATTTTTAACCTCGGGGTAATTCCAATCATCATTTTTAAATGATGCACTAAAACGCTACCCTGCTTCAAATTACTACAGAAATAGTGTGGCAAAAGTAACTTTTTGTGTCCACATTATATGGGCGTCTAAGGGGAGGGAATCTACAAAGGAATCGCACTTTGCCTAAGGTGATGCTGTTTATTTGTTTGATAACTGCTCTAAGAGGTACAATAGTAAAAGTTATTATATGCTTTCAGAAGAGGCAGCATTGATTTCTTAAAAGTCTTCATACTTTAGTGCTCCTGAAGTAGAGATAAACCTTCAGATATTCTAATTTAGCTTTTATATCTCAAATATAGGGCACTGAGGATTGGGTTATTATAGACAAAATACCCTCTGAGGTAGTTGATGGTGAATCGAAAAAAAATGTGGCATACAAAGTAGTGACTGTGAGCAGTAAAACTGCCATTCCACCTGAGATATTAAAATCCAGTACCGTTCTAATGCAGAGCTTTGAGGACTTGGAAAGTGAAATACAATCCAAAGAGGAAAATAAGCAGAAAATGTTCACCCTAGGAAAGTCCTATGATACCGTGTCCGGGAAAATTGTAACCATGACAAGTAAAGCTAAAGAGGGCGAGAAAGCAGTACCGCCTTCAGTAGAAGCTTTGCAAAAAGTGGAAAGGGAAGTGCAAGAATCTGTGAAAATCATTCCGGTAGTGACGGAGTATGAAATCCTCGAGCCTGTCACTGATGAGAAAGCCAGGCGGGGATCCGACGTGCAGAGCACGAAAAGAAAGCTGTCCGACTCTCTGACACCCATAAAGGAAGCAGAATCTCAGTTGCAAAGTCCTGAAGAGGAGAGTTTGAAAAAGACACTAAAGATGGACCAGGATTTGCAGTTACATGGTACACTGGGAAGCTTGCAGCTTGGCAAAGCAGAAAAACACCTTGGCAGTGAAGCTGTAAAAGCAGGGGCATTTGCTCGGAGAGATAAGAGCCTGTCTGAGTGGAGATATTCCAGAGAACAGCCATTTACCATTGCTACCGCTCACTATGTTACCGAGTCGTCTGCGTCAAAAGTAGTGGTAACAAGTGGCTTTGACTTCATGCCACGGTTTAAAGATTAAAGCATGACTCTTTTTAGGCAATCCCCTCACACCACCCTACCTTTCGGTTCTCTTGCTGCCTGGCTTTATGTTGACAGCAGCCAACCCAGCTTATTTTTTTTTTTCCCTCATACTTTGAATCTGTCCCACGGTCTGAAGCAGACATTATATAAGGCTTTCAGCCTTTCTGGTTTATTTAAAGATCCATGTTACTGAAATGTAGTATTGCTGCTGTGGCTTGTTAATAAAAGGAAAAAAAAAAAAAAAGGTTTGCTTGAACCAGCAAAATGCCAACGCTAACAACTATGCTTCGTAACTATTGCTTACTACAGCCATTATGAATTTGCTCTGATTTATTTTCCCATTCTTTTCCTGTTTCCAATCTCTCTGTGCCCCCGCAACCTTCTCTTCCTTCCCTCTGTTTCTGCCTCCGGTTTTAGCAATTAATATGTCTGTGCATGTGGGTCTGCCTTTCTTCCGTGTATGACTCTACATTTCTTTGTCTATTTAGACTAAACAGTCCACCGGTGAAAAAACCTTGGATGGTTCAGATATCTTCAGTTTAATAGAGTCCGCCAGAAAACCGACTGAGTTCATAGGAGGGGTTACTTCTACTTCACATAGCTGGGCTCAGGTGGCCGTTCGATTCCCTCCATCAGCGCTATAACCACACACCGATTACTTTTGCTTTTCTTTTGTTTCCTGTTTTTATGCATAACGTGGAACCTATATAACTAACGCATGTACTGGTGTGCCTTTTCCTTTGTTACAATAGACCACAACGGAAACTTCACCAAAAAGAAAAACAAAATAAAAAGGTTTTGTCTCATTTCACTTTATTTTGGTCATTTTGCAGGGTGCTGTATTTTGCCTTTATAAAACTCACGCAAATATACCAATGAGAAAAACACCGTGGCATTTCTCTTCACTTCTAAAAATTGGGATTCTTGCTTTGTTTTTCATTTCTTCTATTCTGATAATTTCCTGAGAGCAAAAATCCATGCAACGCGAGAGAAATAAATTGGCAAAATGTAATACCCATTTTTTTATTTATGTTCACAGTACATTAAGCTGAGGAGCTATTGCAAGTAGTGTTGTCTGCTTCTGACGCTGAGAGGTTTTTCTCCCCTTCCCCGCAGAGAATAGACACGACGACATCTCAGGAGATAACTTCCAGCGAAATGAAGCAAGCCGTTCAGCCGCATCAGGATACGGTGAAGAAGGTTGTGCAGGAGACTGTAGTTATCCAGGAGAGACATGGGAAGGATGTGCACGCGAGCGGGGATCCCGCTAAAGCGGCCGGACTCGCGCTGGATGCCCAGGCTGAGGCGGCGGCGGCGGCTGCTGGCGTGAAAGGGAAGGAGGGCTCTGCTGGGACTGAGGGGGCGAAGGAGGAGAAGAGGGAGGAGGCTGGGAAAGGCCTCGCCAAACAGGAAGGAGTCGCAGCTGCTGCTTCGTGCGAGCAAGCGGAGGAGCACAGTACAACAGTCCACCTTTCAGAGCCTTCGGAAAGCAAACCTCATTTCGAGGTAACTCGTTATTAAGTCGGTCGCGCCTGTGCTGAATTGTAAATGTAGGCAGTGGGCGGACTGAGTTAATTCCTCTCGTGGAAAGCAAAGTGTACCAAGCTTGTAGGATTGCGGCTCCACAGCAGGCAGTTTGTTTCTCTTACTTCCCCCTTGCGTGGCACCTGCAAGGCTTGTTGCTGGTTTCCAGTATTGGCAAAATGCCATGCATATTTTCCCTAAAAGCGCTTTCCATGCTACAGAGAAATAGCTAATTTGGGGGCTTTTTATGCAATGGATAACAAGGATTCAGCTGGCATTCTCTTTGGGAAAGCCCATCAAGATTGGCAAAGTTCACGTGTCCTCAAAGACAGAAAATGCATTTTTTTCCATGCTTGGTACAATTGTAAATAAGTGTACTGTGTCTTAAACAACCCAAGTTCCTTATCTTAGCCCCATTAGCAGAATTTCAAGAATTATTTTGCAGAGAGGTTAAAAAAACAATTTTTCTTGCTTTTTTTTCTGAGAGCTGAATGGAAGACTAAGCCTGAGTAGAATTTGTTCTCTTGTCATTTTAAGATAATGTGTAATCCCAGAATGGCTGAAGTTGGGAGGGACCTCTGGAGATCATCTGCTCCAACCCCCCTGCTCAAGCAGGGCCACCCAGAGCCAGTTGCCCAGGGCCATGTCCAGAGAGCTTTTGAGTATCTCCAAGGAAGGAGACTCCACAACCTCCCTGGGCAACCTGTGCCAGCGCTCGGTCACCCTCACAGTGAAAAAGTGTTTTTCTGATGTTCAGAGGGAACCTCCTGTGTTTCTGGTTGTGCCCATTGCCTCTTTTAGTGTTTACATCTTTTCTGAAGTTTGTTTTCATGAAATCCAGGAGAGTGCTACATGTTGCCAGCATTATATACATATATGTACCATTATAATGAAGAGAATTTTCTCTTTTGTTTTTTTAAATGCAGAGCACTTTTTAGTTATTCCTCCTCCTTTTCCCAAGCAAAAAAAAAAAAAAAAATATTCTGGGAAATCCAGAAGCTTTGCTAAATGTTCCAATTCCCTTTTTTTGTTCACACAGTCGCCGGTTGTGAAGACTGAGACTATCAGTTTCAGTAGTGTTTCTGCTGGTGGGGAAAACCTTGAAATTTCAACAAAGGAAGTGCCAGTAGTCCATACAGAAACAAAAACTATTACGTATGAGTCTTCTCAGGTAAGAAATTCTGCAAAACCCAGGGTCTAATGTAACATGGCCTTAAGGAACCCGTGTTTCTTCACTCATCTTTAAGTGTATGCCTTAGTGTAAACTGTTCTAAGCTGTTAAGTATTAAATTAAGTATCTGATAGATACTGTTAAGTATCTAAGTATTAAATATTAGCACGAGGAGGATGTACATAAGTATAGCTTACCTGAGGGTGACTCCCATGTCCCGGGGTAGGGCCTTTTGAGAACATTGATGAAACTACAGATTTCAAAGCCCCAGCTTCTCATCTGTCCTTCCAGAAGTGAAGGGGAGTCTCCAGATGCAGAGAGAAATACTGACAAATGATCACCCTAATAGCAGGTGTTTCCCTACCATTAGATACTGACTTTATGAAGAACTGTAGAAATAGGGAAGTTCCGCCAGCCCAGTTCTTGCCTCCCTGTGCTCAGGAGCATGTTTTTGATGACTGCTTTTCTCTTTCGGTTCCCTAGGTGGATTGCAGTGCTGACTCAGAACCAGGTGTATTGATGAGTGCACAGACTATCACATCTGAAACTACCAGCACTACAACCACTACACATATCACCAAAGTGAGTCCTCAGAAAACAGGGAGGGGTTTTTTCACAAGGGTGTATGTTTTCTTAACTTCAATTCTATTATTTATTTTAAAACATGGACACATGCTTATGTTCTCTGGACAAAATCCTGTCTATGTTGGGTACCTGTCTTCATTCACCTATCTTTGGGTTTACTGGTTTCATTAACGTATCATCCAAGGACTTGATAAGAGTTCTGAAAGTCATAAAGCCTTAGGGTATGGCTACACAAGCACAAAACGTTGCTGTGCAGGGACACTTGAGTTAGCTGCAAATGCTGTCTGGAACTGGAAGCAGTGTAGCCACGTTGGCATCATGTGGTAGCCAGGAAGGAATAATTTGCCTGAGCATGAGGCTCCATTGACATGACTGTACCGTCTTTGAGTCCTGAGCTGGGATCCCTGCGTGGTGTTGAAAACACATAGTAAATCTGTATCATGTAGTCATAACAGGACATTCACTCAGCTCGGATGCCACGGTTGCATTGCTGGATGGTACCCTGAGGAACTTGCCCCCAGCCAGACAGAAAGCTTATGGCCGCACAGACAAATGATGTTGGGTCTTCCAAGTTCCAGTATAACATCTAAATATCAGTTCCTTCCTGAGCAGAAACCCTCTTAGTGCCATCACAGCTCTCCTACCAATATTCACTGAGGGCAGGATTTCATCTTTCTGCAGTGAAATTCACCCTTCAGCAGATGAGCTATACAAAGGCCATACCACCCTGTATGTCCTTCTGAAGCCTGCAGTTGGACTTAACTAGGTCTTAACACGAGCTGTCTGTATGTCCATTCTTTTCTTCATGGGATGAATTTACCATAAATACCTGCCATTTTTGACATAAAAACATCTCTCCTGACACGTGTGCAGATTGATTGCAATCATAGAATTATCTGTGTTGGAAGAACCTCTGGATCTCATCTAGTCCATTCAGAGCGGGCCAACTTCAGAGCTAGTCTGGTTGCAGTTCAGGGTTGTCCCCTCTGTGCGTGCTGTTTGAGATAGTTCAGTCCAGTCCCATCTGGGTTCCTGCACTGATCATTCTCTGGATGAGTAGCGGCACTCTAAAGTAAGTTACTGACATGCTTTTGTCCCTCCCATCTAGACTGTGAAAGGAGGCATCTCAGAGACAAGAATTGAAAAACGAATAGTCATCACAGGAGATGCAGATATTGATCATGATCAGGTAAAATCTATAAGCTGCTAAAGGCTACCCTGAAGACTGCCAAAGAGAATGTTTCTAAACATTGCTTTAAAAGATACTATTCATACTGGCATGCCATAAATTAAGCTGGATTAGTAGTTAAATCAGTGATGGTATATTTCATATTTTAATCATTTTCCTCATTTGTAAATTGTGTAATATCTCATGAAATCTCTCCACCTTGCTACTGATCATGCATGTTCCACCTCCTTTTTGTTTTTGCCCTTCTGTGGTTTCCTTGGGATAGGCGCTGGCTCAGGCAATTAAAGAAGCCAAAGAGCAGCACCCTGACATGTCAGTGACCAAAGTAGTGGTACATAAAGAGACAGAAATCACACCAGAAGATGGGGAGGATTGACCACAGGTAAGAGGACTAGATGATTTTCCTAGGCATTTACTGGGCTGGCATGTTGCAAAGGTTGTTTTCCTACCATAATTCACCTCTAACTCTTTGCTTTCTCTCGCTGGCATTTGCAAGTTGCATTTGTGCTGGTTATCAGTTCTGGTATTTGAATGTAAACCACATTCAGCTCTAAACATCTTTCTTCATTTAATGGTGCCAGCTGGAGAAAGAGAAACTACTCATTTGCTTTTGTTGGCTCTCTGGAAAGTCCTCATTGTCCATGCTTTGTAACTTTCTAATTCCGAGGTAAAAAAAAAATCTGTTGTCTGCTTTTATGTCATTTAAGAACAAAAATAATTTGTTCTTAAAGGTATGCATTTTGTTTAAAAATGCCAAGGGAAAAACCTACAGCTGCTTTTTAAACGTCCCGTGCAGATATGTTACAACTTAAGCTTTAATTCCTAACTTGCAAAGATACGGTCCAACTTGCTTTTGATTTTTCTTTTCAACCCAGTGAATTAGTGTGTCGGTATTTGGATGTCTTGGCTTTCTTGTATTTGAAAGGACATTTTGTGTTTTAAAGCAGCATTGTTTATCAGGATGAGATGATAATGCAGCTTTTCTTGTGTCAAGCTTTTTTTCAGTAAAGGCATGCTCTCCAATTGTGGCTGGCTAAACAGACGTCTTAATATTACTATATTTATTCTGTGCGCAAAAACATGTCACGCATACTAACCTGCTATGCAAAAGCCGTTAATGCCAGCACCATTGCACAAATTGTTTTGAATGCTGTATGCAGAAGGAAAAAAAAAAAAGCTGCTTGTCTGATTTGTTTAAATCAATAGCAGCATTCTATTCTTAAAACAATATATATTCCCTAACATTTGGTGTAAGTAACAGACTATGATGCACAGCACCTTTTGAAGCTATTTTGCTCTCCTGCTTTTGGATATACAGACCCTAAAGAAAACTGAATTTCAGTATCTGTTATTATTGGAAGATGGAACCAGTCACTGAGGAGTGAGTAGCTGTGATTCTTGTGGTATTCTGCTAATTGTTTCAGAGACAACGCAATGTGGCTTGCTTAAAAGCCTGTTGATGTCACTAGTTCTTTCCGTTGGCGTCAGTGGACTTTGGATTTGGGCCATGTTGCTGACACTGGGATGATGCCATTTTCAAATAGCTTTTGTTACACGAATAAATTGACAAAATCTCTTTTGCGAGAGAGAAGTTGCTTCAAATAATTAACTCGTTTCTCTTTCCTGCAGGAATAACCTAGATTGCATACGAATCCAGACATGCAACACCAGTAGGAATACGAGAGCCTATACGGAGTCTCAGTTCCAACCTGACTGACTTGTATCTGTCTATGGAAAATTTCAGTACAGAAGAATTGATCTTGACCGTTAATAAAGAAACTGGCAGAGATACCTTCCCATAGAAAGCAATCTGAATCAGCAGCAGTTAAACAATATTGCATGAAGCAACGATAAAATTACAGAAAAGCAGCATTTTTAATTTTCTTAAAATGTCTAAGTTTTCAGCTATACCTGCACGTTCATAAACAATATAAACAGTGATCTCATGTAACACATAAACAGTTCATGCCTTTCACAGTTTATGAAAGTTTAAACAAATTAAAATTTGTTAGGTGGCAAGCCTTTTGTTTACGGATATTGTAAATGAAGATTACCCCCAAAATGCTAGAAGCTGTATAGGTACTGTGTATAATGTTTTACCACACATTAGATGTGCCAATAACACAGTTTATTCAGTAAACAACTTGAATCTTATATTTGTTTCATCTGGTTTTATTACTGCCCGATAAACGATGACGAATCTTTACTCTTATCAAAATATTTAAATGCTTACAAAGTGTGCTTTGTATACCTGACTGAATACCCTATGAGGTAGTAATGATTTTAGTATATTAACTTTAATGATTTTGGTCAGCATTGTTCAGAGTCAGCTTCCAGTCACCCTTCACAGATCCTAACCTTGTAAATTATATGTAGTTATTTTGGAGAAGAAAAAAAAGAAATCTGTATTTTACTTAGTTTGCAGCATTAGAAAATTATTAATCTGAAATAACCGTGATGGTTTTCTATTGATTTCCCTTTTGTTCTCAGAGGAAAAAAAGAAAAAAAAAAAAATCTGTTTGAGAATCTGGTCAGCATTTACTATCTAGTTCAGAGTCAAGCCTTAACCTGTACAGAACGTCCACTGAAAACTCGTTAGTGTCCAGCTATAATACCCACTGAAGGGATAGCGTCCATTACACTGTCAGCTGCATCACAGCACATGGTGAATGTATGTTTCTGCATAGTGAAATAAAAGTGGTAAATGCATCCAAAATCGTATTGTTCTGTGTCTAAAAGCACCTAGTGTTTTTGATATTCAAAACGTTAAGTTACGTTTGTAGACACCACAGGTTTTACTCATCTGCACAGTAGACACGTTTTGTCTTCAGCGGCTGACACTGCCCTGTGCAGACAGTTGGAGTTAGCGGAGCATCCAAAGGGATGGCAGCGTTCACCTGTGGGCAAACGATGTTTGCAAAGGAAAAGGAGCGTTTGGTTCCTTCTGTTTTCTCTGGTTGTGTACCGTTTCACCGAAGCTAAACGAAGGATTTTGTGGTTGCTTAGAAAGCAAAGGCCAGTAGCGCTTGGTCCAGATCCACTCTCTTTTGTACTTTTGCTCTGAAACATGGATAAAATTCTCTTTAAAGCAGTACTTACTTATCTGTTCCTTTTTCTTGCTCCTTTGCCACATCTCGTTGACGCTCCCCTGGTAGTTCAAGAGAAATTCGTACAATTAATTCACCTTTCAATCTGTATTTCCTTGCAGGATTGAAAGAAATGGGTACAAGCAGACTTTTCAGGACATAAAGGGCCAATTTGCCCTTCATTGTTTACACGGGGCTCCCTCACATTGAAGTCAATGGATTTGGCTTCAGTGGAGAGCAGGATTTGACCCAGTGACTTGTTAATAAATGTTTATTTTCTTAATTTAGAAAGAAAAATAGTATATAGAGAGAATAACCTGTAGATAATAATTAAAAAGTCATATCCCAAGGCTTTTAAGCTTTGCCCTTAGTCTCTAAAATGTCTTCCTCCCACCAGCCATTCTTCATGCCTTTAATCCAGAGCGCTAACTATGTAACTCCCCCTCCCGCCGTCATTGCTTACCTCTCGCCTAACGACCGACGCAAAGGGTACAGCCTGTCGTGATCTTTGGTTGACCTCTCCTCCTCCTAGTCCAGGGGCATCTATGTTCTCAGCCCTCTCGGTGACGGTCGGGCTCAGCTCCCCGGCGCTGCCCGCGCCCGGCGGCAGCCAGGGGCGGAGGAGGTGCTGGCCCTGTGTCTCGGCAGACGGCATGCCACGTTCTCGCTACTGCATCAGGAGTTTAAAAATAGACTCTGAAGCCATATTATTGATCTTCCCTCAGGTGCCCCTCATGTTGTCAGCTAAGAAACAGCATTGTATTACCTCAGAAGAGACGCGAGGCGATTGCACAGCCTTCTCTCCAGAGTTAGCGTTATATTTTAGCATGGCTTGAGGAGGTTGTACTTTGGTGATACCGCGCAGTATGTACGCTGTCTAAAGAGACTGTATCGTAAGAAGTTAGTCTCCTCGGAAAGGACGCTCACAGCTAAGATACGGCCTAAGCGTGTGCAAACTGTGAGGAGATGAGAGTGGACAGGCAAGGACATCTCGGTGCCACTGTTGGCAGTAGACCCTTGTTTGGGGGATGGTTCCTGGAAGCGATAGCTTTGGTTTTTGTTAGAAACTGTTTCTTGGGTTGTCTGCCTAATGCTGTGCCACATGAAATAAAGAACACCTGCCTGTTTCTACCAACCATCTTTTGTCTCCGTCTCTTCTCATTTATTGTTCGTCTTTGTCCGGCTTCTCGACGTAAAACAGCTTAGAAAACAAACCATCAAATGCTGTGTTACTTGCAAGCACCGTTACCCACACAGACACCAGTGCAGGAGGCAGCCTCGCTTGTTACAACTGGAGCCACAGCTTCAGCCCCGCGAGAACGGGCTGCTCTGCACCCTTGAGGTGAGGGACCGGGATGGCCAGGCAGGGCTTCGCACGCCAGGCAGGAATGGGCGTAGCGAGCGGTCACAGCAATTGCGACCCTTGCAGGTACAGAAAGAACGAATACATTGCCCTGGCTTTTTTAAGGCTGTTCGGAATCGCTTAACGCTTATCCTTCTGAAGTTTTTTAAGGCTGTCTCATCACAAATGGCAAGTAATGGTGTTCTGTGCTCAAGCATATAAAAAAAAAATTAATGGGCCTCTAAATCCAGGTATTAGATCAAAGCAAGGGTTTAACAGCTTAGCCTTATTTCTTCCCAGAGCAGATTTAGGCAGCTGGTGAGATGATGTGGCTCACCTGCACAATTTGTATCTGCTAAAATTATAGTTCCTTATAAATAGTTCTTCGTGGCAAATTAAATTGGACATTGAGTCCAGGCTTCAGTTTGGCAAACACCCTGGCGTATCTTGCTGCAGATTTCTTGCCTTAACCCAAAATAGTTCTGTCAGTTAAGATCACAAGGCCCATTTAAAAGCTTCACCTTTACACCTTCCCTCTTCACAGTTAGTAAGGGTGAGGTAAAGAAATGTGTTCCCTTTTTTTATACAGGAGCAATAATGGTCCAGGTTCTGCGGAGCTAGGAGTCAAACATTAATTTTTAATCAATCATTTTTCCGAGTCTAGTCTATTAAAAGTTTGTGACGTGCCTGAGACAATGCTGAGATATGTTGCATGGTTTTTTTAAAATGTTTGTGGAACACACTGGCAGCACATACTATGTACTCTTAACTGTATTGCCCAAACAAAATCCTGTTCAATCAAGCACATGTTCAATCAAACTGTCTGGCATCATTTTTGTATTGTTAGTTACCATACAGTCAGTGACCCTACACAAAAAACTATCTCAAATGAACAAATTTCAAACCAATACCAAAGGAAACTCCATTTTCATTTTACTTTAGCTATTACAAAGAATTAAGAAGAAAAGTGGTGTTTTCAAGGTACATAGGTCCCAAACTACAGTTCACTGTTTGAAAATTGATCTCCGCTCTTCTATATTGTTAGCTTCAAGGAAAATCCTAATTGGGCAATTCCCATTCCCAAGTCTTAGATCCACTTTCTCCTAAAATGCGTAAAGGAGTAACACTCGGCTAGTGAGAAGAGATTAAAAACAATTGCTAGATTCTCTTCTTTCCCTTCCCCTCCATTACGTAAAGAAGCAAATACTTGTTTTCAAGTATTTCCGTTGGTGCTGAACCTCCTTCAGTTGACTCTACTGATCTAGTCTCTTGAGATGCCTTTGCAATTTCTTTGGCTCCTGAAACCCACCATCTCTAGTTACAGGCTTTCAGTGTTGATGTTTTCTATGGCTACATGCTAATGAAATGGCACCAAACAAACTCTCCATCACGTGGAGTAAGACCAAAGTCCTCTCAAACAGGATCCGGGGCTGGATGAACATGAAGAAATGCTTTCTTTGACAACAGGAGCTGAACTGGTCCTGTATAGATCCCAAGGTATAGTGATGGTTTGAGGTACTATGGGTGGACTAATGGATGACTATGAGAAACGCTTACCTCCGTTGCACGTGTGGGTTTTTTTAAGAAAGGGGAAATGAAGCACTTTTCTTAAATCTATAGTTTCCAAAGGCTGTATCAGTCTTAAACTGCAAATAATGGTTTGCTGTGTCTTTTGTCATTAGTGCTACGCCACATCAGCAAAGAGGTTGTCTGTGGTTGCTCTGAGTTCCCTCAGAGCAACACAAAATACCAGCCTTCCTAATAAAAACCTGGTCATACACTTAAAAACCCTGCTATTAGTTAAGCATTTTTTAGTTCTGTCTCAAATAGGGATTTAGGTTTAAATAAACAATGAGGCATATTGCTGTTAATTTTTGTATAAAAATGTGTTCCACAAATTCCTGTATTCATTAACTGAAACCAGATTATTCTGTTACCTTGGAAGTACTGTTAGCCCTTGTTCATACTGTAAATTACTCTGGTTTATGCCATTTGATTCCTCTCCACCCTTTTTTCTGTCTCCCATTCAACATCAGAACTAACGGCTGCTGTAAAGACTGTTAGGAGCAGAATTTCAAAAATCCTTGTTTAAAGGAAAACCAATATGCTCAAATCATGCAAAAATCTCAGACAACTCTGTTCCTTCATCTCATGCTCCCAAATGCAGCTATAACCTCCATAAATCAATGACCTCACTCTTGCAGCTGAAATGACCGTCATTCACTGTAAGTAGGATTAATGGCCTGTCTTTGGGAATGACTACAGTGGCATAGAGGAAGAGAAAGAAAAAAAAAAAGAGAAAAAAAGAGTACTGACACTAGAAATAATTTTCATTTTCAAACACATTAGACTTCTATCTGTACGGTCTACCAGCTCTTTTCTCCAGTGCAGAACTTAAATAAGAAACTTCTATTCTTGTTTCTTTTTGTCCAGAGATTACTAGGAATTTCATTTTCTAGATGTATCTTTGCTGTCTGCTTCTGTGGCAAGGTGTACCATGACTCTTAACTTCTGCACACAAAGAAAGCTTGGGCAATGATGTCAACTAATCCGAACTGCAAAACGCAGATCCCAGAACATGTGGAGCTTTGGAGCCGCCTGAATTACAACCCAGAGCAGCATGTTTCTACACGAGTCCTGCCTTACAGTGCGCATGTTGCTTTTAAGTACTGGGCATGTGTTCTTTGGTGGGTAATCCTGGGTGACTATAGTGTAAAAGATACAAGATTAGACAAAGCACATTAAAGGGCTCAGGGAAGGGCGTATCATAAATCATCAACAGAGCAAAGAAAAAAAAATGAAAGCAATACATCTGGAAGTACAAAAGCAAATCATTAAGAGATCTCAAAGCCTCTTCCAGTAGGAAGAGTCCAGATAGTATGATGCTCTTTCCTTAAATCGAGAGTGCTACTAGCACAGATATCCTTCCTCGATGGATTACGAGGTTGTTTCTCGGACATACTGGGTTTCTGGCCAAATTCAGTTGATGGATTTGGCATATGAAGGCTTCTAAAGGCATTTATATTCCTGTAGTCCAATCTCCAATCCACATACAACTTAGACAAACGTGAATCTTGTTATATAGTCATAGAAGTGTTGACGGTTTCATCACTCATCCTTGGAGCTCCTGAATCCCAAGCTACTGGACAAATACACACACACACGCTCCCACAGAACATTATTTGTTCTAACAGTATTTCTATGAAATAATCCTTGTATATGCATTAAACAATGGATTTTTTGTTTTGTTTCTCCATTCAAAACTCCATCTGGTGATTGACATGTCACAAGATTATTTTTTCCTGCAATCAGATGCAATATGTCAGTACAAATACTTTTGTCATATCGATCTGTAAAAGTGAATATATAACGTGAAAACACTGCAACACGTGGCCTGCCATCACAGAAATAAAGGACTGTCTTGAATATCTGCATGAGGTGGTCCTGTGACAAGGAAGCTTCTGCAAACTCTGAGAAGACAGCCTGTAATAGTGGCTTATCCCACCACTTCACAGTTATTTTAAATTCTCTTTGTCCCTTCTTGCTTTCTTTCATATTCTCCAACTTAACCCATCTGTGTTTGATCTGTCAGGCTTCTCTCTTCTGCATCTTCTCTCCCTTCCAACTTTCTCCCGGCTTTTCAGCAGACTGCATCTACTGCTTCTCTTTCCATTCATTCTGCTGTTACATCCTATCCTACCTATCAACGTTCTTTAAAGTCTTGCTAATTCTCTCTGTCCTGCAGTCTTCCCCACTCATCCTTAAAACTTCAACTCCTACAATGATGATACATCCAACCCTTAAGTGCATATTTCTTTGCTCTCATATCTCTCTTCAAATTTCAGCCTTGGTCATTCTTCTTATCACTGGTGTCTTTCCCATGACTGATTTTATCAAGGAGTACTCTCTCTTTGATTTTTTTTTTCTATAGCTACTTTCTCCCTCTTCAGCCATCATCTGATCTCTTTCAGCATCGGCCCATTCTCTCTCACGTTGACACTTGGCCCTTTCATGTTTTCTGGTTCATTAGCTTTGATAGGTTGTCATCTGCTTTCAGACCTTTCAAACCCCATCCCTAGGTTCTCTGCTCCTCTTTCTGACCCGTCACTAAAAAGCGTGCATGATGGAAATCGTGTAGATAGTTTTCCTTCAGTACAATAAACATTCTTTTCTCTAACAACGTTAAACACCACTCTTCTATTTAAATAAATCCCGCCAAGCAGACAATATACCTGCTGCCTGTTGCCTCTACTTCTTTCTGCATGGGCTCCTGCCCGTACCTTCCAAGGAGAGCATATTTAAAAAGCAGAATGACTTTTATCACCCTCTCAACTTCTGTCCTCTTCATCCTCAGCTTCCACTTGCCCTTTCACAGATGTAGAAGTTTCTTGTCTGCTTCAGCTTCTGACAGCCTCAATACATCTTCATGACGGCATCCCAAGGGATCTTTCTTCTCACAGTATCAGGTTTATTTCCTAAATCTTGAGTTCCTCTCATTCTAAAAATGTCTGCCCTGGTCCCCACCAACTCTGAATTCACATCCAGGACCATGTTGTTGGCATTATCTAGAGCTGCTCTCTCCCACTCTACAGGCCAGCGTGTTTTCCCCCACAACAGCTACCACAGCATCTCTGGTTGTCTTCTCCAGGCTCAGGACCAGTATTCTACTGTTTTCCTCCGTGACCTGTCCTCTCTGCAGACACATACCCCACTTTTCTATCTGAAATCCTGTCCTCCTCTCACTGCTCAGTTAAGTCCTCCTGAGTCTCCGACCACTCTTTTAGCAACAGGCTCCCCTTCTTTCACTCCACTTTTCTGTAGGAGTCCTCGGAGCTCATGGTGTGCATCCAATCTCCCTTTACATCACCTCACTGCCATCTTCCCCATGAATGTGAATTCAGCCAGCCCATATTTCTGCCTCGCTTGTTGCAAGTAAGGTTAGTATTGCTTCTCTTTAACCAGTTTGTGTGTATTTACAGCTGCAGCACTATTTAGCAGAAACAGCTCTGTCACTCACATTACCACATTATGACTCCTGTGTGAAGGCAAAATGGAAACACCCCCAGGAAATGTGATACTTATTACCGTATGAGAATAAAGAGGTACCATCATCACTATGTTGACACCTAAACTGTTCTGGAATAAAAAGCCAGTTTTATTTCAGCCGATAAGAAGCCCCATGACCAAAAGGGCATCTTCGCTGGGGCCCAGCGTTGCGCAGCCTCTGAACTGGAGCTGATTTCTACCTGATCTGCTCAGAGTGAGGGCTGAGGAACGGGACTGTCTTCTCCCATTCTTGTACACATGACCCTTACATAAACCCTAGGAACGCAGTGACATTATATTATCCATGTGAGGCAGGCTGCTGTGACACAGGCTGAACAAGTCGGGTATCAGCTCACTGATTATATGCGTCGGTGCATTTGTACTGAAATGGTGCATCAGCATTATTTATCCAGCCATGCCACTAAGGTCTCCTTCCAGTGCATTTAATGCTGCGCTCACATACAAGTCTGAGTGGTTTTAGGAGGAGGAAGAGACAGCAGAAGAGAGACAGGCAGAGCAAACGGTCTGCCACAGCCTTGCGGATGACGGGAACCTTGGCTGACACCCTGCAGTTCCATCTGTGTTGTCAGGTACATCAATCACTCCAGCAATTAAAGCTAATGGCTGTTGGGACAACAGTAGCACAGTTGGCTCCCTACCCAAATTTTATCATTATATGCCCTCGTTTGGCCAGAAATACAAGTACATCGTGGAGAGCTGATTTCCAGTTTCTCCAGTGACGTAGGGTTAATCTCCTATTGACAACTACACCTGCAGTGTCAGAAAAGCACCTGGTGCTGTGACAGGCCCAAAACTCATTACTCTACTGATTTAGAACAAGGGCTTTTTTTATAGGAAAACTAATTTGGCCAAAACAAAAAAAAAATGCTGGTGATGGGGAAAAAAAAAACCCTTCCACCTGCAGTAACAAAATTCTCCAACAGCAGCAGTATTGTTCACAGGTTATGGTGGAAAATCAATTCCTATGACTGCTTGGGGGCTGATTAGATGTCCTCCCCCACCTGAGGCAGTTACTAAAGGAGGGTTAACTTCACCTGAGGCTGATGGTTGGCCCTCCCTCCAGGACTGAGAATATAAGGAAGGTCTAGAAAGATGAATGTGGGGAAGAATTAAGTGTGTTTTCTTTGTGTGTATGAGGGAACTTGTTTGTGAGCCTGGGGCAGATGATGTGACTGAAAGATAAGGTAGGTGATAGCAGTTCACAATCAAGAAGTTGCTTCTTATGTCTGGGTCCCAGTAAAAAGATTTTGCTATAATGCCAAGCTTTGTGCTGTACCTACAGCATTAATTTTGTGCTTCTTTAAGACAAAACAATGGTGGTGGGGGGTTAGAAAAATCTTGTGGTTACTCATAAGAGAATTATCATGTAGAAAAAAAGAAAACCTCCAGATAGATGCAAGAAAAATAAGAGAGTAGTGGTTGCAGTACTGGGTACTTCAAGGTGGTACAGAGCAATCATAGCTAAGTGGGTTTTGTAAAACTTTTTTTTTTTTTTTAGGACAATGAGTTATGGGGTACAGTGCTAATTCAGGACTTCTGTAGAGAGAATACAACCTATTGTCTAAGTGACACTTGGTAAAACACTAAATCAGCCAAATGTTGTACTGCATGAGTAATAAAATATGTTGTGTATGCAATAGAACATATCTTTTCTGTTAGGATGTTGTCCTGATTTGGCTGGGATGGAGCTAGTTTTGTCTCCAGCAGCTACCGTGTTTGGATTTAGTGTGTGAACTGATGTTGTTGTTGCTGTAAAGTGATCAAGGACACTTTACAGTTTCCCAGGCTTTGCTAAGTGCAGGTGCAAAAACTTGGGAGGGGTATAACCAGAATAGTTGAGCCAAACTGGCCAAAGGGAGTATTCCATACCATAGATGTCATGCCCAGTGGAAGTGGGGTTGGCCGGTGGGCCACTTCCCTTCTCTTTTCCCTTTTTATTTGTTTGTTTGGGCCTCTTTCGTTCATTTGGCTGTTTGTTCCCTCGCTCGCTCTGGAACTTGCTGTTCTGGGATAGCTGCTGGGGAATATTCCTGTTCCCTGACTGCTGCTCAGGATGGGCTGTATCAGTCGTTGGGTGGTGAGAAATTGTGCATCATTTGTTTACAGATTCTATTATCCTTATATATATTATTAATATATTATTATCTTTTTCTTTGCTGTCCTGGTGAGCTGTTTTTATCTCAACCCACGAGTTTCCTTTCTCTCTGATTCTCCTCCCCCACCCCACTGGGAGGTGGGGAGTGAGCGAGTGGCTGCGTGGTATTGGGTTACCGGCTGGGGTTAACCACGACACATGTATCCTATAAAAATAGCTTGATGTGCTTTAAGTGTTCATTGCAGTCATAAATTACTAGTGTTGCTGTCTCAAAAAAGAGTAAAAATAGTGATGGACTAATATCTATCCACCATCTGAAACAGGCATATTTCACCTTCACAGGCTATTACTTAAAATTGTGATGAACAGAGATAAGAATAGAAAAGGCCATCCCCATAATGTTGCTAACTGCCAAAGCACGTTTTCAGTGTACATAGTACTAAACCATATCTCTAATCATGTCTTTAGATACTGACAACTGTCTTATTATTTGGTATATTTCTAACATATACTAGGGGAAAGAGTACCCATATCTAATGCATGCACAGCTCCAGTTGCTGTCTTAGTGAAGCTACTGCTGATGACTCAGTCATGAACACAAATGTCAAGTGGTGTCTAGATTCATGATGCAGGAGTAGGCTCATTTGCATTTGCCCCTACATAAACAAGCATGAAGCTACAAATTTGTATGAGCAAGCTCAAAGTATTTCTACACTAAAGTAGTAATATCTCTGTACCTACATGAAATTATGCAAGGCAGCTATTGCTGAGACTCCAAAGTGATTGGATTCCAGCTGTACATCCTTGGCTAATGATGTCCATCTTAAAATCTTTGCTTGGTCAAAGCAGACCTCTGTTGCTTAGCTATGCTGGCAAGTAGATTGTTATATACCAATCAGTAAAGCAAACATTATTTTCAGGATTGACGTGCACTGTGGTGGCATAAACACTTAAAACTCCCCCATATCCTTCCTGCCTCTAGCAATGTTTTGCTGCCAGAGAGAGAAAGAATGATCTTTGACACAACAGTTATGTCTAGACTTTCTAATTAGATGCCTCATCCTCTGCATCTATTCCTCCCCTAGGGAGGAAAAATTAGACGAAGACAGCAGGATTTCTCTCTTGATTCTCTTGGGAACGTACTGATGGATAGAAGTCATAACCCCATGCAGGCTTGCTTCTGACAGGGCAAGCCTGTGTCCTCAGAAGATGTGGTATTTGAGAGCATTGGATCTGTTGGTGTCTTTTCTATCTGGTTTGCAGCAGTCTCCTCACCAGCCTTCACTGCTTAGTTACACTTTAATCTAGAACTGCAGTGGGGAGAAACCTGCCTCTCCTTGTTCTGCTTTCTATATTCCCACCAGCTATTCTTCAGTGTTTGTCATTGTATGCATTATGGGCCCCTTGGCATTCATCACCCACCACCATCTTTCTTCTAACAAAGCTTGCGGCTTCATCTCTGTCCTCTCTGGGATTGAGTCATGGCCACGCGTCATGCTGAGCTTTACTGCCATTTTCCTGGTAAAAGAAAACAGTGACACAAATCACAAGACCTGGAGATCTGACTTTACTAGTCTTCTGGATTCAACCTGCAAATACAATATCCCTACCACTTTGATGACAGAAACCTTCATAGGCATCCATAATCCATGCAAGGTGACAGGGAAACTTCCTTCGTGCCTACTTATTTGTCAGCCAGTACCTGCGGCCTGTTCAGAGTCTGCCATGATGGCAAGCAGGGCTAGGATCTTTCCACGTTATAAATACCCACGTATTGGGTCTCAGTCCCTTGCTGGATCGGACTGAGCACTATCTTTGTGTGAGCTGAACAGAAGTACATACAATAGCTACCAAAAGAGGAGCTCAAACCTAACTAATGTAGCACCTATCCTCCACAATTTTCTATTTTTCTTTTTTCAAAACATATCTATACCATTTATCAACAACTATTCCCTATGAATGCCTGCCATCATTCACAGCTACTCATACCCTGCTGCTATGGCTGATGAGTACAAGTTCACAAATGCAGTGTGTGTTACTATTGTTGCCAGCTAGAGCCAATCAGAAAACTAATGTCAGCCTGAATTCAACATATCCCATTGCAAATATTAAGGCAGAAATGATTATCTCATGGCTGATGGAGAAGAAGTTTAATATTTCCTTCAATATATTTAATAGGAACTTCTTTAAATTAAGGTCAGTCATTTGGTGTTCAGAAGCAGCCAGCTCTCTCAAAATTACATGTAGGTGACTTCAACAGTAAGATCCTGCTTTTGTAGATCCTAGCACTACCAGAACATT
The DNA here is from genome assembly GCA_009819775.1 of Phoenicopterus ruber ruber. Classification (NCBI taxonomy): domain Eukaryota; kingdom Metazoa; phylum Chordata; class Aves; order Phoenicopteriformes; family Phoenicopteridae; genus Phoenicopterus; species Phoenicopterus ruber. The sequence continues at coordinate 115,299,710 of CM020216.1, forward strand.
AAAAGCAACTCCTTTATTTCTCCTTTCTGTTTACTGGTATACATCACACTTTAAATAAAACTATCGGTTATCAGATCAGACTTGCCAAAACCTTATTCTAGGCCTAAAATAAGTTTGAGAGGCAACTGACAGCTCTCAGGTCTTCCAGAAGACTGCCTCTGAAGTATTGCTCTTTCTAGATCTTGCTATTGGTGACTCTCTCTGTCTTCATTGCTCTGCAGGCACTTGGACGGCTGCTCATAATACAACACAGTGCAGCACTGCTGGAAGCCCAGCAGTGAAGGTTAGGTGGCAATTTTCTTGGCTAATTACCTTTTTTATCTGCTGTGCAAGCAAAACAGAATGAGAACTTAGCTGAGGAAATTTGCACTTTGAAATGACAAGTGTCACTGTCCTGCACGAGCTCAGTGGGTTCAGCTGCTAGGGTGGATACAGTGTTTGTAACAGACATGGCAAAGTTTGGGGGCCCAGCTCTAAAAAGCCATGCTTCAGCCAGAGAAAGTTATCTGTGACTGGCGAGGGTAAATATAGGAGATTAGTGTGTGGATATATTTGCCTTACAGGCCATACAATATGTTCCCCATGGTCTCATCATAGGGCAGCCAGAAATATCCTGTGACAAAGAAAATATCAGCTGGGTGGAGAACTTGACATTTGATTTGGTATTTTCCCTGTCTTTGTCCCACTACAAGTACAAATGAATTAGGCATGACAGTGGGAGTTGGGAGGCACAGCTTCAAATATGCAGGGGAAATCTCGCTAGGGAGATGTTGTCTCAAGACATGGAAATGTGTGATGTGGTTATCAAAGAATACATATTCCTTTCTACAGTGCCAGACAGGGAAGAGTTATGATAGATCTAGAAGAAAATATATTATCTGCCTATATCGCACAGATAAGCAGAATATTTGTCTCTAAAAAGAGATTTAGTTTGGAAAAGAAAGTCTGTAGACCCTGAGGTCTGGGGTTTGAACTAGCCCGAACAAACAGATCTGAGGATATAACTATAAAAGAAGGCTACAGCATACAGCAGATGTATAGCAGATACACGAGGTTGTACTGAAAAGCAGGAAAAGTCATTTGAACTGAAGTTTGCTATGTGTTTGTGCTGTAAGAAGCAAACTTGTGAACAGAACTTGCAGGAGACATTATTTGTGTTATTAATGAAAAACAGTTGGAGCATGACTTGAAACCAAATGAGAAACTAAAAGAAATTCTGCTGTGCAAGTTTTGGGCAGCAAACAGAATTCTGCAAGGTCTTCCCATTTCTAGATACAATCTTTTGGGTATTTGGTAAACTTCTACACAGAATGTATACATTCCACTGTTAGCAGAACTACAATTATATCTTTTAAAGCCTTCTTGCCCTTTAAACCATAGGTCTCCAAATGTTTCCATGAAAACTGTTTGTGTAGCATTTCTTTGAACTATGCATCTTGCCTCAGAATCTTACTTCAGAAGACCAATATTCCTTTAAAAGGGATTTTTCCAACCGATACCTGGCAGTAACCCAAAACAATGACCAGATGTACAATATCAGAGCAGCCTCATAATTACAGCACAGATTTCAAATGAAAACAAAACCAGGCATGGTCTGAAGACCATAGATATTTGAGCTAATTTTACCATGTGATGTAATTCATAAGGCAAGTATGCTTATCCTTTGAACTGTGTTAATATCTTCTCCCATGGTAAATGGTGCATTTGCACTATCTAGAACCTCCTAGCCATGCCATTAGGTTTCAGCCAATGTATTGAACACAAGGTGTACATCTGGCGTGATGTTTGACTTATTTCATACTGAAACACAGTAAAAGAGAGGAACTAATAACAAATTAAGTTCATCATCATGATAGTATATGGTTTGTTTTACCATACTGTCTTGGAGCTGCAGTCATGGACCAGGACTCCGTTTTGCGAGATCCAAGACAAATACAGAATGAGAATGTGGATTCTTCCACCAAACAGCTCAGTCAAACAGTAATGCCAGAGGTGACTGGATAAAGATATACAGGTGAATACAAAGGGATATTAGTGATAAAGGATCCCAGTGCATGTGGCTTATCTGCTATCAAAAATTTTGAAAGGGGAATTTTTAAGCAGAGCTCGAGGAATATTTTGTGCATGTTATAGAGAGCTCCCAGAACAAATCCAAAATAGTCCCACAATGGACTGCCTGAAAGAAAAACACAAGGATTGAGAACATGAGGGGCTTTAGCCAGAAAGGGGGCAGAAGCAAAAGACAGAAATGAATTTAGAGTGGGAGGACATTCCACCAAAGAACTTCTGTGGAAGGAGAACAGGAGCAGAGGAAGCAACAAGAGTAAGCTTTGGCCAGGGTCTGGCAGATATCAGAGTGGAGGGAAAAAGAGTCCTCTCTGCAAAGGCAGAGAAGAATTAAATGTGAAAAACCAAGGATCATCTCAATTTAAGTTCCAGGTAAACTAAGAGAAATTAAGACACAAATTTTGATAGGCTGGACTACTGACAGAACATAATGATGGGGTCCAAGAGCGATGATGCAAGAAACTGAACCCTTCCAAGTCAGAATGGAGCCAAAGATCACAGAGATCACAGATTCAGTGAAGAGCCAAATTGGGTAATTAGCCTTGTGAGGAGTTTTGAGCTAAGCTTATAAGTTGAACAGAGATGAGTATGAGGAAATGGGCAGCTAAGGTGGGTCATCAACAAGGAAGTCGCTGACGTCTGAGCATGAGGGGCCTTAAGAAGAGGAGGACATTCAACAGAGAACTGTAAGTCAAAATTAGAGACAGTGGCCTACAGGGCCTAGGTACCCAGGAGGATAATAACAGAAGAGTCAGGTGAGATCAAATGCTCTGAAAGTCAGAGGAGGCAGGAGTATTGGAAAATAAGAAGAATGGAAAGGGAAAGCTGTCACATCCTCATTCCGGTCTTTCTGCACAAGTGATCTTAGGAGGGGGAAATGGCACCCAAGTCTTACTTGAGTTATTGCTTATGTACAGAACATTGCTCACAGGAGTTCCACATCTCAGAAAAAGTAAAGTAATTGGCTGAGCAGAATTCATGGTTAAATTGCTCCTGCAAAACAAGCAAGCAAAAAGTTTTAATAGTATGTTAGAGGACTGCAAGAGAATATGCTGAATCAAAGCAGCCTACAATGCCTAAGGCTGTTATATTTAGCCTCTGAGTTGATCATACATAATTTTCTTGATCTTGTAACTATTACAGCAAAACATGCAAACATATATAATAATGTTAACACTTAGTGTAGTAGGCTAATAGACAGCGTACTGATCCAAAGCTCTAACAGGTGTTCCTGACTTGTGTTGCATGAAATACTTAAATAGTGAGTGTAAAGTCACTAATTTAAAAAAAAAAAAGTAAAAAGTGGCATTAACTTGCCAAGCTGTATGCTTTTAAACTAATAAGTTTATTTCCTTTTTTTTAAATACAGCTGCACCTGAGCTTTTAAAGCTAGTGGGCTAATAAGAGCTGTCTCGTTCTCCAGAAACTAGATGACAATTATGTTAGCAAATGACAACCTTGGAGAATGCACACTTATATTTGGTGATCTTAAAACAAAAAAATCCCTGTTAAGTTTCTCTAAATTTGGCTTTAGAGAGAGTTACAACGTAGCTAAGTGTGGATTGTATGTGATACATCACCTCACAAGCGCTGCCCTCCGAAGTGCCAAAGGTTATGACAGAATGTGAGGTACCACACAGGATAAAAATGAAATGACCATGGTTAGTGAAATGCTTTGTGGACATTATATCTAAATATATATAGGCTTCTGCTACTGAAATGAATGACATCTGCGGAACCCATATCAAGATAAGATGAGTTTATAGCTGTCATTTCACTCTTGCTTCTGTCAAGTTTCAGTCTGTTTGAAAGATTTCTGTGAAATCAGGGCTTTTACTGTTAAGGTACCAATGATATGGCCTAACCTGCTTCCAGCGCATGCTAGGACTAGTCCCATAGGCACCGATGGGAGAAATTAACGGGATGGTCTAACAGAAACAACAGCCACATTCCATCATATGAATATATTTGAAGCAAGAATTATCCTAGCACTTTGATTTGCTTAAAAGTGTGTGGAAATTTGCTTGTTGTCATTTTATCAGCTATGACAGCATGTAATTGCATGCACATAAGGCTGACGCAAAGAAATTTGGTTTACTTTCATTACTAACCACATACCTTATTAATACGAGAGCAAATCTGGAAATTGCTGCAGTTAGAAAATATCTAACTAAAAAAAGTGCGTAAATAACCTTGATTATCATTTCCGTGAATGCCACCGTTATGGACAGCACTGGCCAGCATACAGAAAATTCTGTTTTGATGATGGTAAGCTCAGAGAATGACAGTCCAAATGGAATAGCAGCGTACCACACACTTGCTTTATTTGTGCCTGTCTCCACCTAATGGGTATGAACATCAGCGATGGCTAGTTGCATTTGATTTAGGGAGAGATACTTGAGATGGAAAAGCCTATGAAGGGGCAGAACCTCTCTAGACTTTCCGTTGACTTCACTTGCATGAGACCCATCATCCAAGGATGATCCAGACTGGAAGGATTACTTTCTGTAAATTGTACTACTTGACAGACAGTAGCCAGAGCTATTGTCCTGATACTATGAAAACCATTCTCCTTTATCCTCCCTGTCCCTTCCTCCTTTGACTTACATTACATACAGGTACTGGGACCAAGAAGGGCTGTAATAATCATTCCTGAACTGTGTATGTATATTGTGATATTTATGCAAGGTCTTTGAGAAGCTGCCATATCTTTTCCAGTATCAGAGTCAGGCATTGCTATCTTGGTTGTGAAGCTCCTCTAGTGTTTTCCCAAAGAGGGTTTTTTTTTAGCATGTGTTTCTCTTCCCATGTTCCCATCTCTCTGCATTCATGTCAATATTAAAAGGGAAGGAAAACTGCAGAAGCTAGAAAGCAGAGAATGATGCTTAGCCATCCACCTTGAATTCCATGAATAAAAGGATTGAACAGTAAATAGATTAGTTTAGTTGCCAATGCATAAAATAATCCATCTGTAAGCTTGCAAATTCTGCTGCAGATGTACCAGAAATGATTAATATAACCCTACCTTATTTTGAAATCGTAGCACCTATCAAGCAAAAAGGCTTGCTATATTACCGTCACAGGCTGTAGTTGTATCACTAAAGGCTTTGGCTGAGATGTTGGTGGGCATTTAAGTCCAAAGTATGCATTAGGTAAAGCAGAATGAGTAATATTTGGGATGACCATAAGGCATGATTGTTATTAAGTCTCTTTGTACTTACAGAGACTGAGCAATGTTCACTTGCTCCAAGTAATTTGGCAGTCACAGCTGTTGGAAATATTTGTATGTGTTCTGTGGAAAAGTCTCTAATGGACTGTGGTTATAAAACATAAATTGTTCAAACGAAGCAAATGTAACTCCTACTTATTCCCATGGGACTAATAATTCACATAAGCCTATAACTTATTGCAAGTTATGTTTCCTGTGTTTCGTGCAACTTCTACAGTACAGAAGCACACGACCCGATTGTGACTGCAAAGCCCGTGCATTCGACATCGTGTATCAGTTTGAAAAATAGACACATACACCAGGGACACGAGCAGCTGAAAGAACTTTGGTAAACAAGCTGGTAAGAAAAGTCTGTTTTGGCAGACATTTTGGCAATCCTGTGGCTGACCAACAGAGGCTGTTCTTGGACCAAGTCCAACTGTACAACACCATCACACTAGGAGAAGTGGCACACCACGGCCAATTATCATTGTAGCGTGCAGCAGCTCCATCCCATGGATCTCTTCCAATATTCCCCTTTTATGCAAGCTTTCAGGCTTGGAAAACTCATAGGTTTTGTGCCCCAGCAAGAGGCACTCAGCAGTGCTGTAACTCTTGCTCCAGCAGAACAACTGCAAATTGAATTGTTTGTCATACCTGTTGCACAGTACCTTTTTTTTATGCTGTAGTCATTGCATTTCTGATTTTAGTAACTGTGTTTGCCAGTATACATAAGGACATATGTTATCCCTGGGGATCCTTGTACATCAGTTGAATGCATCTAAACAGTTCTCGGAGGTCAAAGTCAGGTTATTTTGCCATAGGTTAAACATTACCAGCTACAATGTATTGGGATATTTTCAAGCTTCTCCAACATAGCAAAGCCGACCTACAGCTATTAGCGTGCCCTGAAACACTGTTGAAGAATGTGGTGTTTAAAGTCAATAGCAACACAGGCAGACCTGAGCTTCAGAAAGCCATAGTATTTTTTTTGACATTGGACTTCACAGGAAACTAGTTGAAAAAAGGAATTGGTGGTGTATGCTCTGGATGTAGCTCTGGTAAGACCAGGTTTAAAAAACCCAAACAACACAAAAAAACCCCAAAAAACCCCCAATGAACAAATCCTAGAATCCTAGTCACTTTGCTAGGAATATTCTACTCTGGTAACTCCTTGAGTGAATTGACACAAATAATGCAGTCATATAACGGCAAAATGAATAGGTCTCTACAAGTGAGGAGAATTGAAACTACTGAATAATGTGATCCCTTGAAATCACTTGTGGCCACCTCTCGTACCTGTCACTATGGTCCATGCTGACAGTACAGGAAAATATTTTATTGACAGCTACATATTATTTGCTCATAACTGCTGCTTTTTTTTTTTTTTTTTTTTTTCAGTCCAGCAAATATTGAAGACACCTTAACAAGCCTCTGGAAGATGCTGAGCAGCCAAGAAACAACTGAAGGGGGAAAAAGAGGAGAGCTGCTTAGGTTGTGTTATCTTAAGTTAGTTTTTCTGCACATCATCACTTTGATATACTTATCTTTGGATCTCTTAACAACTTAGAAAACTGCAGCAAAGCAATTTGTTGAAGATTGTACAACAAAAGATGTATGATCATCGTTCAAATCTATTATCCCTATCAGATAGCGCTTTTCCTTCTGGATATGTTTTTGAATTCAAAGTCAGAACTATTAATTTGGATGTATTCAGGAGATTATTCAAGGTGTTTATGGGAGGAATGGCTGGTATACACAAAGCAAGTGATGGCCAACTATTTTCCCTTAGCTCTTCTACCTACAGTTTTCACTTAATATGACACTAAATTCTGATCTTATGTAAAGCTTTTTCAGGTGTTTCTGAGATGGTGAAAATCATTCTTACCTACAGTGTATATATACTTACATGTCAGTAAGGGTTTCTCTGTACCCACCAAATCCCATAACCAACAGTTAATCTCTCATATTGAAATATCACAATATGAGGTCCAAAAATGATCACAGGATTTTTTTTTTCAATGTGGAAGGCAATGTAGTTGGAGCCAATGCCTCTTCTGGTAACCTTTATAACCTAAGCATCAAATGAGCACAGCTTAAGGGAAGAAAGAGAAGGAAACAGAGGTGAGTGACCAAGGTCATGATCTCTTGGAGAAGAACCAAGGACAGAATGTAGCTTTGATTCCCAGCCAAGTTCTCAATCCATCACCAAAGCAAATACTTTTTTTTGTGTTACTCTTTAATACCTATTAATAATTTACTATTTTAATTTCATGTAAGAAGCTAATGGTCTTACTGTTTTTTATTTCTCTTTAGAAAAGCAAAGAAATATAAACTTGTATTAACTGTCTGATCCTACACTACTAAAAGTAAGCTCCAATATTCTGACATGGTAGTGATTTAAAAATAAAAGTATTTGGGAATTCTTGGGATCTGTAAACTTTAATAGAGGGATGGAGCCAACACCACCAGGCAATTAATGCATTGTTTCTTTGGGGCAAGTCAATTGGCCATATGATAAGGAGATGAAGCATATACTAATAATGAACATTGGAGGAGATCCAGACTAGTTCACAGGGCATTGCTTCAGTTTTAAACAGTAAATCTAATAGGATTCAGCATAGCCATTGTATTATTCCACAAACTTTGTTCACATTGAGTAACACAGAAGGATGCAGACAGCTTCAATACATTTACTAGAAGTAATCACTTAATTAAATACAGTTTTTGCAAAATCCAGTCCTGAGAAAGCAGACAGAAGGGCAGTAATAATACTTACATTGATTCTAATACAGGATTTCTATTTTTCCAAAATCTCATCAAATTAAATGGAGAGGTAGGATTTTATCTTATAAGAAATAAGACTGTTAATATACAGTAGTAGTTTTGGATTTATCAGAATAAAACTCTACTACATCTGAAGAGAGCTAGGATATGCTCAATCCTATCCTTAACACAGCTTGACACTGTCTCCCATGGAAATTGGAGGGAGCCATTCTGGTTACTTTGTTGGATGAGATCTCTGAATACTACGACATTTGGGACAGGCCTAAAAAAACAGAGGGGCATGCAAGAAATAAACAAAATGTAGGTTTAGTGTTTTATTTCATGCTCTAACATGCAACTTTTTAATGTAATGTTGAGACTGCTAAGAGACAAAGGTAGGCAACACTATAAATTAAAATTCTCTTTCCCCCCTAAAAATGTACTTATACCATTATTTACTTTAAATTAGTAAATCTATTTCCTAAATACTGTTATGTACAGACCCATAGAAAGGGATATCTTATAATGGGTTTAAAAGATAATTGCATAGCTCTATACATTTCTCAATCAAAATTTGATATTATTTTCTAAATACAAAGTGACATGTTCAAAAATTCATGTTAGTTGATAAGCCTGTCTTATCTATACACTGGATTATAAATTATGGGTTCACATTCACTTCCCTTATGAGTGGTGACATTCCTGCTGACTGTAAGGAGAATGGGTTCAAGCAAATTGCTGGGCAGCAAATTTCCCGATCTCATTCCTTTTCCTATCAGGCATATGGCAGTGCCATGATGTTTGCCTGCATCTCGGTAACACACATAAATATGAGAAAGAAAATCCTCCCTGCAAAAATACATTGTATTCTGCAACTGGGCTGTGACTAATGCCCTCTATCTGCATTATGAACAATATTGGTCTTAATAAGACAGGATCATGCTTCTCCATACCCATGCTGACTTCAGAATAGGCAGGGTAAGTTTGATGGCCTAATGGGGTATCCTTTCCTTGAAGATCCAGAGTTCCCATACTTTCATTAACCTGACATTGATACAAAGTGCCTTTCATTATGACAGTCCCTATAGACTATTTCTTCATTGCACCCCTTGCTAAGGGCTGACCCACATAAGAAAACAGGTAGGAGCTATTTTTCGATCAAGCAATAGAAGGTCTGATTTCTAAGGAT